>JABUQX010109386.1:7500-18575 GCA_015478945.1 Trachelipus rathkii
GTCCAGTCGATATTTTATGGGGTTTAACAATACATTGATATTGTAATATTAAATCGATTAGTTGTAAATCGATTATTTGTATTAGATCTGATAAAATACAAAACCAGTGATGCCAATTTGGTGCATTTTGCAATAGATCTAGTGCGTTTATTGCTACTTTAGTGCAAAATTTTACTGCTTTTATTCCTTATTTATTATTTATTGCTAATTTAGTGCAAAATTTTACTGCTTTTATTGCTTATTTATTATTTGTTGCTTTTTCATCAAATATTGGCATTTTTATTTTTTTTAATAAAATCTAGTACCTTCTCATATTTTGAGTTGGCAACACTGTTAACAAAACATCGGATTCAGTATTGGTTCAAACTTTGTATTCGTCGGTTATGTTAAGTGGAGTTGTCAGAGTAAGTTTAGAAATGAATTTTAGTAATTTGTTTCATATATGCCAAAACGATTGGAGTTTGCTAGGTTTTTTTAGCATTGTTTTATTTTGTACAACATGTAACAGTAGCAAAGGTATCAATGTACGTTGATTTTAGTCCAAAAAGAGTTGTAGACTGGTTTAACTTTTTCCGTGATATATATATATATATATATATATATATATATATATATATATATATATATATATATATTATATTATAACATATATATTTTATATTTTTATATATATTATATATATATATATATAATCTTTCGGCAGCTACTAAACAGTCTTCCAGTAAAAGTTAGAGCTAGTTTTACGGCACAGTGGATCAGTAAAGTTTAGGGCTACTTTTACGGCACAGTGAGTCAACGAGCCCCCTAAAATGGAGTATTTACCCTTTTTAGGGGGCTCGAGCCGATGGGGGACGAAGGGGGGGACGTTTCATACCCCGGAGGGGATGGTCGGAGGAACCCCCGCGACACCCAAAGACCAAAGAGCGGGGGTTCCGGAGACCATCCCCGGAGGGGGGGATTAGTCCCCCCGTAGTCCACCTAGAGGCCGAGAGACCCCGACTCCTGACATCGGGGCGGACTACCCGTGGGTATTCGTTAGTGATATACCCCAAAAAAATAAATCCCAAAAATGAGTACTTTTGGGACATTTATTCGCAACAATCTATTCGTACTCTATAAATCTCAAAACCATTTGGGACATTTGATTTAATATATATATATATATATATATATATATATAAATATATATCGATATTTAAAATATAATATAATTGTATATATATAATATATATTTATTATATATATATATATACTACCAAATATCGATTTTATGTATCGATATAACAAAGTATCGATTTTCGATTTAATCGAACCCAACAAATATCGAAAAAAACTCTAAAAAAATTAGTCGTTCTAGACATTTACCTATATATATATATATATAATATATAATATATATATATATTATATATTATATATATATATTATATATATATAATATATATATATATAAATATATATATATATATATATATAATATATATTATATACTATGTATCGATATTACCAAATATCGATTTTATGTATCTATATAACAAAGTATCGATTTTCGATTTAATCGAACCCAACAAATATCGAAAAAAAACTCTAAAAAAATTAGTGCTGCCGAAAAGTAAAATTTTACCATATATATATATTATATATATATATATATATATATAGATATATATTATATATATATTATTAATATATAATATATATATTATATATATATATATATATATATATATTATATATATATATATATAAATATATATATATATATATATTATATATATTGGTATCATATTGGCTTTAAGTAATGTGTCAGATATCGATATTTTAGAAAAGATAATCGATTTTTTTTAATATTCCCACACCATCCCAACAGTTTGCAAGTGTTTTCAATAAAACAACGTGCCAGTATTTTACATATCTTACACACTTTTATCTTACACTTATATATATATATATATATATTATAATATATATATATATATATATATATCTATATATTATATATAGTATATATATATATATATGATATTTATAGTTTTTTCTGAGATAAAGAATAGCTTTAATTTGAAATGTTGGCAAATTTGTACAAGCTGTACTGTTGCTAAAGACGTAAGTTTGACGAGTTTTTAATTTTGCGAAGTTCCCGTGAAATCGTACGAAATAATTTGCAATTTTGAGTTCGATTTTTTTGGAAAAAAAGGCATTTGTATTAGGCATTATTTTGCTTACTAATTTTAAATATTTAGTATAATAATAATAATAATAATAATAATAATAATAATAATAATAATAATAAAATAATAATAATAATAATAATAATAATAATAATAATAATAATAATAATAATAATAGGCCAAATCCTAGATACGCAGGCAATAATATTTTTCGTAATTTTTTATAAACTTTTGACACCTATTTTACTTAAGCTAGGCTATGAATAGCGTGAGGCTTTTGTTTATAATTAGGTCTTTTTACGTGTTATTTTGCAGTTATTAAAATGTCTTTGCAGTGTGTGCATGTATAGATGGTCAGATTTTTTTTAATGCTCACAGTATGTAGCTAGAGAACGGCAGATCCTACAGTAAAACAAATTATATATTTGGAATCAGCCGAAAATTCTAAGGATGGGATTTAACTTTTTTTTTTTTTTTTTTTTTTTTTTTTTTTTTTTGAAGTAAAAAAATTTTTTTTTTTTTTTAATTAAAGGAATACCTTAGGGTAAACCGCAAAGATGGCAGAGTCGGGGTCTCTCGGCCTCCCGGTGGACGACGGGGGGGGACTAATCCCCCCCTCCGGGGATGGTCTCCGGAACCCCCGCTCTTTGGTCTTTGGGTGTCGCGGGGGTTCCTCCGACCATCCCCTCCGGGGTATGAAACGTCCCCCCCTCTGTCCCCCGTTGGCTCGAGCCCCCTAGAAAAAACTTAAAATTTTCCAAAAAAAAACAAAATTATTTCACCAAATTTATGGGGCTCGAGGGGGGGACGTTTCGTACCCCGGAGGGGATGGTCGGAGGAACAACCCCGTCGTTCACCGGAAGGCCGAGAGACCCCGACTCCTGCCATCTTTGCGGTTTACCCTAGGCATTCTTTTAGTTAAAAAAAAATTTTTTTTATTTCCAAAAAAAAAAAAAAAAAAAAAAAAAAAGTTAAATTTCCATCCTTAGGCATTCATTCGGCCTGATTCCAAATATATAATTTGTTTTACTGTAGGATCTGCCGTTCTCTAGCTACATTACTGTGAGCATTAAAAAAAATCTGACCACTCTATCATATATATATGCACGGAAATTAATCGAATCATTGTGCATAAAAAACCTATCTAACTTTAACAAACTACAAGGCGAATACCCCCTAGATCACACGCTCAACAAATTACTGACCTCCACACCTTTTTTCAAAAAAATCCTAAAACTACATTCTTAATTTTCTATTTTCAAAATATTTTTCTTACATTTTATTAACTTTTATTTTAGAAATTTATTTATTTAGTCTTCATGCCATCACGTTTGAAAAAGGGTCCAGTTGGATCGAAAGCTCACGTTTACTACTAATTTTTGAAGACTCTTGTATGAAAATAATTTCTTAAAAAATTTTCTGCATTTTTAATTTATAAGGCCTTCTTTAATATACCTACTTAATCTAGCGCTCACTTGCTATATAATTATATAACTATATATATATATATATATATATATATATATATATATATATATTTATATATATATATATTCTATTAAATATATATATATATATTATTTATAATATATTTTTAATATATATATATTATATATATATATATATATATATATATATATATATATATATATATATATATATATATATATATGTACCCACTTGCGCGATGCCACCCTGTCGATATAAATGAATAGAGATATATTAGGCTTAGGGGGAGGATTGATAGCCCGAAGGGCTATCAATCCGACAAACAGACAAACCGAAGGTTTGTCTATGTTTGTTTGTATTATTTTTTATTACGCGCGCGTGCGCATACACATACACATCCCCATTATTATTATTATTATTATTATTAGTTCGAAGAAATTGAGATCACGGAGTGATCTCAATTTCGAGCCGACTGTGGCTCCGACTCCGGCTCCGACTCTGACTCTGACTCCGGCTCCGACTCCGGCTCCGACTCCGGCTCAGCTTCTGAAGTTTTTTATTATTATTATTATTATTATTATTATTATTATTATTATTATTATTATTATTATTATTATTATTATTATTATTATTATTATTATTATTATTATTATTTATTATTATTATTATTATTATTATTATTATTTTATTTTTGTTATTTTTTCCACCGTGGTTGCTTCTTCGCATCCAGTTTCTGAGTCCAATATATATCTACACGGGTTAGGGTTATCGTATCGGGCTAAAATTTGGAGGGTGGTTAGATGGGGAGGTAACCTTGCTTGTATACGAAGTTACAACCCTCTGCGGTTCCCCGAAGGGGGACCCCACCCCCTTTAAAAATCGAAGTGTTCGTAATTGGCTGAAATTTGGTGAGAGGAATTAGAGTTATTGAATTTCTAGAAATACTTGATATGTGAATCTGAGGAGGGGGGCTCCGGCACCGGTGCTGGAGCCACTGCGGTTGCTTAGTTAATAAACAGTCTATAACAACAAGTTGGATGTCTTTATAGTAAGTTATTCGAGGTCGTTTAGCAGTTTCGAATATGGATGTTATAAGATCGTTGCGGGGTGTCTAGGACCCCTCATTAGGGGGGGCTCTCGACTGAAAAAAGAGCACAGAGTGCAAAAAACAAAGGAGGAAGAAAGAAAGATGAAAAGAAGAATAAAGAAAGGAATCTGACTCAGAGGAGTAGGAGTTGACAGCTGCACTGGTGCTGGATCCGGTGCAGTGCTGTGCTGGGATAGTAAATATTTGTATAATAATACAATATTTGTGTTAAAATATATGTTTATAAGGATGTAGATCTCAACTAAGGTGTTTGAGACTCCCTCATGAGCAAGAAGGTAGCGTCATCAGGCTCCTGGTCGATGCGGGGGCGCGCCCGCAGGCGCGCAAGCCAGTGCAATCCGCCGCGAAACCGGCGCGTGCGCGCGCCCGCAGGCGCGCCCGCCGGCGCCAAGACTCCCAAAAACATATGCCATTCGTACTTTATCAAACATAACTCCAACACGCCAATGTTAATTTTACATTAACATAGTAATATTTTTAAGCTTTTCATGTTCATAACATAAAAATTCAATCTATTGATTCAAGTCATATTTTTCTTTGGTATAAATAAGTTCTTTTGAAAAAAAAAAGCGGGAAAAGAAAACAAGTTTTTATTTTAAAGCCTTTATAACATAAGAGCAAACTACATAATCGTTAACATATAAATTTTTAGCATCAAATATATTTACAATTTTATTAAAAGAAACATTATTTAAAAAACATATAATGAAATAAATACAGTATACACCACATAAATTAGACCTGATAGGTTGTACAGGAAAACATAAGGTCTTAACATATTGAACATTATTATATTTTAAAAAAGATGCTACATAATGATTACTAAACATAAAATCTAAATGCAGAGAGTCAAGGAAATAAACAACATTATTTTTATTCTTATACACGGCTATCCAATGTCCATTGCTTGAAACATCCCGGGGAGAAGTGTTGAAGATAAGACCAGAGTCGGTATCCAATTTCACAGAACAGAGTTCATTACATGCGAATACGCCTAAAAATCTTCTTTCGTTTCCGAAGGCATTTAATATTTCTTCTTCATTCATCATTAATAATTCAAGATTATATTTCGTGTTCTGTCAATCTCGATGATTTGAGGATGTTCCAGATACACCAGAACAGAGATTGAGGATGTCAAACTTTGTCCAAATTTAAGACTCAATCCTAAAGTTCCTTTTCTTAGGATATTGAGATGATAAGCATTACAAGCTGAAAGATCAGCAGTGAGATCATATGCATATAAATTACTGTTTTCAGCATAATTCTTGAGATCAACACCCGTACCGTTATCGCTGCATGATACCGTATTGGCAAATAAATCGTAAAAAGGCCGTGAGCATTGGGAATGTGAGTCTTCATATATCATCTCATAATCACGACCGTAAGGTTGACCATTCACATGTAAACTGACCCCTCTAAGGCCGAAATGGGTAAATTTAAAGGGTGACTTTCCATAGTTTCCAGAATATGCGTCATGTTCTACAATTCCTATAATTACCTTCTGAGGTAAGCTCCCATTGACTATGTTAGGTATATTAATGCTCGATAACCCTTGGGTAAAGTTAAAAATTTTAGTCTCAATTCTCTTGATTGGATATTTCGCTGTATCGGTCAAAAGAGATTTCTCTATTTCCATATGTTTAATGGGAGATAATTTCACTTTACGTACATAAAGATAAGCATCCAGTAATTTAAAGATAGGCTTTGGTGCCGCAGTTGTTGCTAAAAGAGCACTTTTAACATTAAGAGCAAATTCAGGTGAGGATCTAGTTAACCTGATACGCGTATCCACAGATGGTAGAATAAGTCTTTCCTGAGAGAATATATCACCATTTACACGTCCATAATATTCATAGGTGTTATTTTTAGATTTACCAGCATGGGTTCTGTGGTTCTCCACATCTTTTAAATTGTAATATCCAGATGATTGTAGATGAGATTCCTTCGCATCTTGAGAATAATTTAATAAAGTTTCAATATAACTTCGATAAGGGTAACTTTCGATAAGGATATATAGCTGCTGATGCTCCTAGAGATGTTTCATTTAAAAATACCTCAAGTTGATTAAAACACGTATACAGGAAATTTGTTTCGGTGGATACTATGTGTTCGGTTCCTGTGAGATCTGAACCATCTTCGTTTACTAACTTGGTCTTTAGATATAAAAACACATTCGAAGGGTCAAGATATTGATCAGAAGTGCCAGGAATATTGAAATCGAGAGGTACATCTGTATTTGTAATTGAGTGAACGGGATTAATACTAATAAAGTTGGATTCACTCACACTGATCTGTGTAGGGTTCACAGAGAAGAGATCCAATTCACTCTTACAACAGTCTGGGCTGGAGGGATGGAGGAAATGCATCTTGCTGTTACAATCGTCGGTTGTATAATGAGGCGAGATTTGTTTAAACATTTCTTATATACAAATTAGTCACTGTTTATGTAAAATAGTTGCCGTTCATCATCATTATTAAAGGGCAAACACATCAATACAGCTTTTTTCTTAAATGGGTCCTTTCCTATTCCTTCTTTATAGGTTTTTTAGCGATGACCTACCTTGACCAGTCATCTTACGTCGTATTTTTTGTTTAACATCATCTAACATTTCATCAGAAGCATCGGCTAATCGACGTTTTACAGCTGTTCGAGGGTCGACACCTCCCATAATATCTTGGAAAGTATCTATACCTGTCCTAGCTGCTTTTTTAGCAAGATATTTGCCTCCTGATTTAAACAAAGGGATGGCTCGTCTGAACAAAGAAGCAAAAAATCCACCTAAACCATACCCCCTCTGCATTCTTGACCCCCTGAAGACTCGTTCTCTTTCCATTATTATTTATCGGAGCTTCCTTCTTATATGTACTTTACACACTGCTGTTCCAGTCGTGAATGGGTATGGCTTACCTTCTACATCTCTTATATAAATACGAATCGAACTCAGTTGGGTCTTACTCAAGGGTAAGTAGTGAACATTAGGAAACCTTATAACGCTTTTACCTTTAGGAAAATGAACTACTCTTAACAAAGAGGCTTTAGTATTCCCCACGTACTGATGATCTATAATATCTGTATAAACATAGGCCATACCAGGATCTTGAAACATCTTAGTAGGCAAGCATACAAAATGTAATGAAGTCTTGGTGTCATTTTTTGTGACATACTCTTCCATCGTTGGTATATAACGCATTAGATCCTTTAGAGATGGTTTGATATTATTTCCCGATATTTTGTATACATGTGAGTAACAACAATTACGAAACCAACCTGAGGCGCGGAAAATAAATAAACTTATATCTTTCAGGTTCACATGCTCATGAGATTTTAATGTGATTAACACGTTATCTTCGTTAACGGATTTATTAACAAGAAACACTAAATCATTACATATTTGACTTTCTTCAAATTTTTTGTTTAAGTCTATGAACACCTCGGTAACCGATTTATAGAGACCGTGCTCTATTAAATAATTTTCAACGAAATATTCATTGGTGCCTCGTTTGATGGTTGCAATATTAGGTTTAATTTTTAATACATTTTTAACATTATCAACATTTCTAAGTATCGTAAACGCCAAATATGAAACAGGCATATTCTCTATACCAACATCGAGAATTATTTCACTTAATCCTGCTTCATACATTTCTCGATCAAAAGTTATAGGGTTCAATAACTCTGTAGTATAGTCTGATATTTTATTTTCCGGATGTAGATCCATAGAAGCCGATGAAGGCAGCGTTAAATAGAAATGATCTTCACTCTCCATGTTCCCAACGTAAACTGATCAATGTTTCTTAATATCGCTAGCTTTTATATAACTGTTAAACTTTGCAGGGTATCCTACCCATTTGACAAGATACTGTTTATTTTTACCTTTCCCTTTAGATCCTACTATTTTTTCTATTTTATACTCATGATTCTTAGGATCAAATTGTATTTTCTGTATTTCTTGTTTATAGAAGCCTCCTTTTATTTTTTCTCCGTCTAAATCCTCTAGATAGTATAATTTTAACCTGTCTCTAGGGAATTCTCTGATAGCATCTACTTTAAAAACCTCTCTCGACCATCCAGCTTCATACCCTTTTCTGAAGTTTTCATCAGTCCTGGATACTCTCACATAGTCCCCTACTTTAATGCCTGTGTTATCTTTTATTTTTCCCTTTGGGTTGATAGGTACAAACGGTTTTATCTTTACCATCTCTATAGGGGTATTCTTAAGTGTTCTATGATGAGACCGATTATAAGAGTAAGCCAAGTCCTGTAGTATATCTATATATTTAAATGTATTCATCTTCGTGAAATACCTATGCATTCTTTCTTTTATAGTTCTTTGTACTCTTTCAACTATTGCGGCTTTATTAACTGAAAATGTATTGTAATACCCTATGTCATACTCAGTAACTATTTCTTGAAACTCTTTACCTAAAAATTCTGTACCCTTATCTGTCCATATCATTTTGGGATATCTGTCATCCTTATTTATAATTTCTCTGACTGCTGTAGCAACAGTCTTTGATTTTTTATCTTTTAAAACCTTTAACCATAAGTATCTGGAATATACATCTATCACAAAAAGAATATACCGATACCCCTCATTGTAAGATTTATATTTTATCATATCGGTCAAGTCTAGTTGCCATACGCTATCAATCTAGCTGCCATACGTTATCTAAATGCGGGGCTATAGTTTTCCGTGTCGGAAATTTTTTTCGTATAGGTTTATGTAGGGTAAAAGCATCCTCACCTTCTAAATATTTTTTCAATTCTTTTTTACTAATTTGAGGAAACTTTGAAGCAAACCTTGAAAAACCTCCGTAACTGTATGGCTGTTTCACATCAAAGTAATATTTATCGACCGCTTCCTTAGCCTCCATGATTCACAATGACATTAACAATAAAAATTTTATTCATTTATACTGAAAGGTTATATAAAAAATCAGATGTATATATGAAGTATTTTATTTTTTAATTACAAAATAATATTAACTATTTTAAATTACAAGTCTAAAAACATAGCAAGTGTATACAGAAAGATAACATAGAATATATACATAATTTTAAATTACAAATAATACAATCATATAAAAAAAATCATAATAAATAATCAAATGCTAATCCATTTTGATACTTTGTATGGATTTTTTCTTATTCGACTCGTTCTTGATCGCAATGTACCTCTATTTATCAACTTTGATCTATCCGACGCAAAAGAGGTACCTGCAGGACTTGCATCAGGTCTAGGCGTCGTTGGAATATTATCCAAATCCGCTAATCTTTGTTTATTCATGATTAAACTTCTTGGAAAATTAATAGTCTGAAGTTCTTGTTTGATCCTGTTCCATCCTGTTACTGGAGCCTTCTTCCATTCACGGGAGAGATCAGATATCAAGTCAACAATATTCGATCCAAGTATTGTTTCTCCATCAATAATGATTTGACCGAGATCATCCCATGTAATCTGATCTTTTAAAATATTATATAGAGCTATACCCGTTTTCTTACTCCTCAATGGTAAGCTTTCCTTGAGTATATGTCTTAAAATTAGCTTCTCTTTTCACCATAGGCTTAGTATCTGTTGTTAGAGTTGTATCTTCCTTGGGTGATTTTAATAAAACTTTTAAATCTACTAATTTTTGTATAGCATTTTGATATAGGATTCTTTTTTCATGAATGTTTACATTGGAGTTTAATATTTGTTGCAGTTCCTTCTCATAATTATTTATCTGTTCAACTTGAGGATCATATAAACTCAAAGGCTGCTGTTGAATCAATGGGTGATAAGGATTATATCCGATCTGATGCTGCTGAATGTCTGATTGCTGCTGTTGTTGTTGTTGTTGTTGTTTGTTTGTTGTTGTTGTTGTTGTTGCTGTTGTTGTGGCTGTTGTGTTGTGGCTGTTGTTGTTGTTGTTGTTGTTGGTTGTTGTTGTTTTGTTGTTTGTTGTTGTTGTTGTTGGTAAGGTTCCTGTGTTATATTTCAACTTCTCATAATCGTTGTAGGGTAAAACCGCTACCTTCTTCATCATTGAGCAAGCCACTTGGTTATCAAAGGAGCTATAACGGAAAAGAGTAAAGGTAGGAACACACCACCACCTTTCTGTAATAGCTTCTTTTTATTTTTAAGCTTTCTTACGTTAGCAGCCAAAGTTTTTTAATGATGTTTCTGTGACGGCGTAACTTTACCTTCTGAGCTCTCTTTAAAGGAACATTTCCTTTTATAAGATTTAGGCATACTTCAGCTATACATTGTATAAATTTTTCATCTTCACAGACCAGTTTACGTTTTTCAGAAAGTTTCAGGGTTTTAAATTTTCTCATAAGAGGCAAATAATCTGCTACTAGAGTA
>JABUQX010109388.1:0-20378 GCA_015478945.1 Trachelipus rathkii
ATATATATATACATATATACAATATATATATAATATATATATCTTATATTATATATATATTATATATATTATATATAATATATTATATATATATTATATATATATATATATATATATATTAATATATATTTAATCATGGACATGCACAAAAAATTTACATTTACTGCAAAAGAAAATAGTTAATAAAAATTTATAAGCATTTAAGTAAGGTAGCTAGGTTAAGTAAGTAAGTTCAAGTAATTAAGCAAGTTAATTAAGTCAAGTAAATAAGTAAGTAAGTAAGATAAGTAAGTAAGTAAGTAAGTAAATAAGATAAGTTAATTAAGTAAGTAAAGTAAGTAAGTTAAATAAGGTAAGTAAGTAAGCAAGTAAATAAGTAAGTAAGTTGTAAGTAGTAAGTAAGTAAGTAAGTAATAAGTAAGTAAGTAAGTAAGTAAGTAAGTAAGTAAGTAAGTAAGTAAGCAAGTAAGTAAGTAAGTAAGTAAGTAAGTAAGTAAGTAAGTAAGTAAGTAAGTAAGTAAGTAAGTAAGTAAGTAAGTAAGTTATTTAAGTTGTGTTAGGTTTTATTGGTTTTAAAAAAAATTTAAACAACATACATACCTTCTAATCAGTTGAAAAAATGCAAAATTTTTTTAGTAAATATAACCTTTTCTGTGAAGATCGCACTGCCGATATAAAATATATATATATATATATATATATATATATATATAATAATAAACATAAATTTTAGATTATATATATTATATAAAAATGGATATATAAATACATATATTATAATATATATATATATTATATGTGTTATCTATATATATATATATATATATATATATATATATATATATATATATATATATATATATATAATATATATATATATATTATTATATATGTATATATATATATTAAATATATATATATATATCGATATAATCGTTTGCTCTTTTTTTAACAGATCGACGTCATTAAGAAAGCTTTGAATATTAAATAAAATATAACTAGAAAATTTTTATTTTGCTACATTCAACCAATGATTCTTTCTCTTTATTATATTATATATATACTATATATAAATATATATTTATATATATATATATATATATATATATATAATATATATTTATATATATAATATAGTATTATATATATATAATGTATATAATATATCTATATATATATATACATATATATATTATATATATATAGTATATATATATATATATATATATATATTATATATATATATACTATACTATTACTATATATAATATATATATAATATATTATATAAATTATATATATATTAATTTACCTTTAGTTACAGTATTTTTTTGGTCCATTAAGCTATTTCACTCACTATTTTTGGAGCTTGTTACGGACACCCTCAAATTTGAGTGTAATTGTTTAGTAATTTTATTTTATTACTTATGGTTAAATCATCATAAAAACTTAATCACTGCATTAAAATTTTTGCGCTCTGTTGATTAATCAGCATCCAGTTAAGTTAAAGCGATTGTTTTTTAAAAACTACGTAATTTAAGTGCAATGATCAACAACGCTCATAGTGTTAAAAGATTGTGAACTTTTTTTTAATTAGTTAGTTAGTTAGCTATTGAAATAACGGAAGTGAAATAAATTACTAATATAGGTTTAGTTAAATGGAAAGTGAAATAAAATTAATAACATAGCTTAGTGAGGTTTAAATAACTAATTTTAAGTTATGCTTATTTTAAATAATATAAAAACTCATTGTTTGTTTTTTTTTAATATTTTTTAAAGGTGTGAAGTTCACTATTACAATAGTTTTTTTAGCGACAAAATTGTGAACTTTTTTGTTTTTACAGTATCAAGTTCTGAAACACATAATGAAAGTGAAACAAATTTAATCTTAGAATTGGCTTCACAATAATATTTTTAACAGTTTACCCGCTAACAGCTTGAGTTGGCCAGATTTATTATCAAGTATTTACAAAAACTAAATTATGTTGCATGTTCTTTAAATGGAAAATTGCAAGTCTCGAGAAAAAGGAGCACTATCGTATGGAAATGTGAATGTTTTCCATGTAGGAACAGTTACACTTTCCATTAAGAAAAGAAGGTGGCCTAAGATCGATCTAAATTGGTAACTTAAGAAAAATTTTGCTGTTTATTTACCGTTGCAGTGAGGTACTACTTCACACACTCTCTCTCTCATCACTGAGAGACCAATTGTTAATAAACAAGAGAACGAACAATATGACTATACAATCTTATATGAGTGGAGGTAATATAGTATATATATATATTATATATATAAATATATATATATATATAGCCATACTGGACATAAGTTATATATCGATGCACATTATTCGGTATGCACAATAATATATTATAAGTTAGTGTATATATACTAGTTTCGGATGAGGGATGAGTACCAGAGATCGTGAATGAGTAGAATTATTCTCGAAAAGTTATAGACACTTACACGAAACCCAATTAACATATTTGGAATCCACACCGTATAAGCTTATTACCAGAATGTAAAAAAAATCTCGAAAAGTACGACCCTTAACAGAAAAACAAATTAACATATTTGGAGACAGCGTATAAAGCTTACTTATATGTAAAGTCGCTTTAATGATTTCAGAACTGAACAAACACCCGCTAGAGCCCCAAACAACTGAAGATCAATGCTCATATATTTCCTTTAGGGACTTCAAGGGGATGTGCACAAAGGGGGGACTTTCGTAGACGGAGAGAGAGAGAGAGAGACCCCGACTCCTGATATTTATGCAGCGTTCTACTCTAGGGTGTTCGTTAGTTTTAAATATAAAACGACTTTATCATATAAAAGGCTTTATAACGCTGATTCCAAATAATGTAATTTTGTTTTTCTGTTGGTGGGCGTACTTTTCGAACATTTTTTTAACATTCTGGTAAATAGGCTTATACTCTGATTCCAAGTTGTAATTGGTTTTTCATAGAGTAAAGTGTCATACTTTTCGAGAGCGCACTACGCTGAGTATATATCTTACAGATATGCTCACCGGTGACTGAGATATCTGCTACTCAAGAGCATGTTATATTATATATATATGATATATATATAGTAGTATTATATTTAGGTCGCCTTCGTGTGTCTCACACTCAGGCACTATTATATAATTATATGTGGGTATATATATATATATAATATACATTGATTTTATATACAATATATATATATTATATATATATAGAACACGATAAGTAGGCCAGCCACCCGAAAGCTCATGCATGTAACTAAAAAAACTTAACAGCTACAGGAAAAATTAATAACATTTTTTGATTTCAGCAATAGCAATTTCCACCAAATCGATTGACTTAAAGAAAATTATTTTCTTCTAAATACTAAATACACCTTAAATATTGGAGTATAAGATCAATATTTTGGTCTGGGCAACGTACGCTCTCAATCAACCTCCATTTCTGCAGTAGTGCGAGAGCAAGAGTTGCCGAAATATTGTTTTTATTAATCAATGGACAAAACTCGAAATTTCTTTTCTTCATATTTCCTTTTTAGGGGGTTTTGAGCCGACGGAGGAACAGAGGGGGGAACGAAGTCCGCCCTCCCTGATGATGGACCCTCCACCGCTCGTACTCCCGGGTAAAGTCCCGAGAAACCCGACCTCTGTCCATAGACATTTGTGACATTTACAGATTTGGGATATTCTTTTGTTAAAAAAAATCCGACATTTGCATCTTTTGACGTTCACTCGTAGCGATGGAGCTGCTTCGTTCTTCTCAAAAAAATTATCATTATTTCGAGATTTCACAACATTTTTAACAATTTAAATGAAAAGCGTTATTATTTTTTTTATTTTGAATTTTTCTTTTAATTTCATGGTTAAAAATGTCTCCTGATTAATAAAATTTTTTTTATTTTCCTGTAGAACTATTTATTATATTTTTTTTTTTACATGCATGTTGCTTTCGGAGGCGCTGACCATATATATATATATATATAGCTATATATAGTATATATATATAATATAAGATACTATATATGTTTATATATATAATAAGTATAATAATATAATATATTATATAGTAGTTATATATATATATATATACTAATCTGAGATATATATATATAATATAATATATATATATATTATATATATATATATAAGTATAACTTGCTTCATAATATTGTAATTTTACTTTCTTGTGACTGTGAAGCCTTCTATTATTTATTATAAAGCAGGGTTTGCGGAGCCGGACTGCCGGGAGCCCGGAGCCGCGGAGTATGACCGCAAGGTTTTGAGACTGGAGCTGGAGCCGGAATCGAAATTTTTTTGGAGAATGAAGCTAGAGAACACACAAAAAAGTTTTTCTAAAATAGATCGGTGCGGAGTCCGAAGCTTGCAATTTTTAGGGGGCTGTAGAGCCGGGCCCGAGCGGAGTCCGGGAGTCGGAAAGCGCAAAAAAGAGCTGCTCCGGCTCCGGCAATACAAAATTAGTAACTAATTTAACTTTTATTAGCTACAGGTGTTAAATAACATAGTATATAGTAGAATAAATATATATATCCACAACATGTTTTCTTCATGGATTAAATATATATATTATCATATATATATTAATATATAGTATTAAGAATATATATATCTATATATATTGATATATATATATATATCTAATAATTGAGAGATCACCTCCATCCATTCTTATATTGCCAAATTCTAATATATATATATATAGGCTACGTAGTGTATAGTATATATATATATATATTATATATTATATATTTACTATATATATATATAGAGATATAATATTATATATATAAACTAGTATATATAATATTATATTATTATATATATATATTATACCCATATAAAGTGGGGTGGCCAACCTTTTTCATACCATGCCGCCCCAATTTTTTATATATATATATATATTATATACTATAATAAGTATATATATATTAAGTGATATATATATATTATATATATATTATAATAATATAGTATATTATATATATATATATATATATATATATATATATATATATATATAAAATTATATATAGTATAGTATTTTATTTATTTTAATTATTGATTTCCATTTAATTACATATTTTTAGAATTATTTGATTTAAAAAATACGGCACTAATTTCTGATAATATACATGGAAAAAAATAAAATCAAGTTAATTTAAGAAATATGAGAGAACTCTTGCCTCCCTATCACTGATAAACACAAAATTTCAACTGAAGATCATTGACGTAACGTGTTTTAATTAACAAGGTAATTTAAAATCATGTTCAAATATTAGAGTTTGCGGGAAAATATATTGAATATGAGAGTCGACGCTACAAAAAAAAAAAAAAAAAAAAAAAAAAAAAATAAAAAATAAAAAAGAAAAAGCATAAACATTACTATGTGTTGTTACGTGCTTCTTTATATCTTGCCGATTTAACAAAATTTTGGGAATTAAATAAATTTTTCGTTTCATAATTAAAATAACTTAAGCAGAAATGGCTGACGTAGCCCAGTTAAAATATAAATCTCCCAAAAACTTAGTAGCCCGTAGCAATGCGCTACTTATAATCATGCAATGCGCCACGTTTGGCGCATGCGCCAAGGGTTGGCCACCCCTGATATATATATAGCTAATACTATAGTATACTATATAATATATATCTATATATATAGTATATATATATATGATAGCTATATAATATATATATAATAACTATATTTATACTATAATATATATATATATATATGTATAGTATATATATATATACTTATATATATATATATATATTCTCCTTTTTTTTTTACAAGAAATTTGCTTATGTGTAACCTTTAATATTCGCAATATATAAAAAGGTTCGGATTTGCTAGCTACTAGTCTATAGATAAACTTTATTTAAATTAAGTTTAATATAAAGGATAAAATTTTGATTGCTTGATTAGTTACCACAGTTCGAAAATACCGCTTAATGTATTTGAGAAAATGATAATCACTCTGAAGATAAAATTACTTTCAATTGTCACTTACTGAATTAGGATATTAACACAGTTTGATGAAACAGTCAGTCGATCAATTAGCACAAAAGAGTCATACCTATACCACCAGTATTTACTCATGGGGTGACAGTTATATATCTAGCGTTGGATCTCCATAAAACGTTTAATGCGACTTTAAAACGCTATCATCCGACATTGCTGCAATTGTTAAAAAGAAAGGTGAATGATAATGGTAATCAGGATAAACCTTTAATTTCAAACAAGACTAAAATGGAAACTTTTCAGTTGCCATAAAACTTGTTCTGTCTATGTTAAGCATTGAATGATTCAAAATACAATTGTTATACACTCGCGAGCTCAGTCGTGATTAAAGATGTGACCACATTTAGTTTTTTTTTGGCAGATCACAGGCAATTAAAGCACTGTGTGAAGTTCATGGCTTAGAAACTGGAAGTCCCTTTAACAAAGTAAATATTGAATAAATAGGTTTCTAGAAGAAAAAATAAACTTAAATAAAAATGCTTAAAATTGGCTGAAAGGACGCTTTGTGGGCAATTTTTAAAATACATACTTACTAGCATCCATATCGCGGCAAAGCTAATTTGAACTCTTTGTCAAATAATATTATAAATAAGATGTGGTACGGAATATAAAAAATAATATTTCTTAACGTTAGTAGTAAAAGAAAAAAATTCAACATTTCAGCGAATATATTCAAGATAATGTTGTTACTGGTGAGTGATAATCTTACATAAAAGAATTCGAAAATAACAAGAGACAAGCACTTAGCTTAGTTAGCGGATCGCATCAAACATGATGTCAGATCTTACGATTGAAAAATTAAATAAGGACGATGATCAACAGGAAGCTGGTAAGTGTGATACTGATTTTGATTGAATGTCAAAAACGAAGTCTATAGTTGTTTTCGATGAACTTGATAAACTATGAAAAAAGACTATGTTCCGATAACGTTAACATTGCACACATGAGATGTGAAGTTCATACGTTTACAGTTGGAGTGCGTGATGGATTCTCCACAATACTCATGAGCAAATCTATTAAGCAGGGCGCAGACAAATAGCAAAAGCAGCACGTACCTCCCCAAAATTAATGGGAGTTCTAAAGAATCAAGCTGGCAAAAGTGGCAATCTTAGGTTAAGAGACAAGATGGGAAGTACATGTCTTATGCTGCTAAAGGCTTCGTGCAACTCCAAAGTTATAGTAGTAGCATGATGGGCTGCCGGGTATTCTGAACTTTCTCTCGCCGACAGTCAGTGGGAACAAACCGAAACCCTCAAAGAAATATTAAAGCACCCATATTTACAACAAAAAATATTCAATTAGAGATTCTGACTGCAGGAAAATTTTTATGAGAACTTAGTAAATCACAAATAAATTCCATGAAAAGAAGGGAATAATGTTAACTGAAAATAAAATATCTTTTGTCGCAATCTTTGTTTAGAATCTTTCCAAGAACTAAGATCTGATATTAAAGGCTAGGAGTGCTCTTTGTGAACTGGGACTTAAAATGAATAACGCACTATCACTAACCAGAAAATCTGGGTTACGGAGTCTCAGAATAATCCTGCCCTTGGGAATGCTGGAAAATTACTGTCAGATGAAATGAAGAAGACAACATTTGACAGAAAATTGGAAAAGCAGTGGAGGCCTGCAGGAAAGCGATTTGAAAAAAAACTAGACATAAAAAATTAAAAAGACATTCAACCTAAAATTCCTCTAGAAAAATAAAAGGTAGAATTCCATAATTCATTAGATGGAATAATGAAAATCGACCGGGATCAATAAGTTACTGTTAAAAGAGGCAATCCATTGCAATCCTAAATTTTTGAAGATGCGCTTTGCACAATAAGCAGCTTTGCCTCTATTGATGAAGTTTTATCTTTGAAGAAACAATGGTTTTTGAATAAATTATATTACATCTGGTCGGCGTGTTCAAAAGAGATATTTTTTAAAATTTAGGAAGAAAAGGAATTATATTATCTATAGTGTTCATACTATATATATATATAATTATACATTATAATATATATGATATAATAATATATATTATATTATATATATATAGTATAACTATATATATATATATATAGTAGATGGATGGATAGAGATATTATATATATATATTATATATATAAGTAGCTGTATGTATAGTAAGTATATTCTATGTTTTGAATTAAAATTTATGTTTATATATGTTCAGGCTCAAATGTTCAACGAGGAATTATTTATAAAAACTTTAGGATGAAGCTTAAAAGTAAATTGAATTTTTATGCTTTTTAGAAAAAAAATAATAAAATTATATTTACGTAACTGTAAGCAAGGCAGTTCATCGTTTAAAGAGGAATTATATTAAAATATTAGGAAGAAATTGAATGAATTCCTTTTCCTGTATTTTCCTTACATGTTTCTTTTTCTTTAAGTGAATATTTCTAAGTCTTTTAATTGCCTAAGTTAATAAGATGTCTTTAAACAACATTTAAATTTCAACATATATAAATTTTCTGATTTTGTTATAGAATTTAATGATTTCATGACTGTAAAAGGAGAAGGAAATTATAACTATGGTCGGAGCCGGAGCCGGACCCGGAAGTCGAACAACTTTTAAAATGGCCCGGGGCTCCGGAGATGCGTCACTGCGGGTGAGCTGGAGTCGGAGCCGGTAATTTTAAAATGCTGGAGCGGAGCTGGAACCGGAGTCGGAGCCGGGTAATTTTAAAATGCTTGAGCCGGAGCCGGAGTCACAGCCAGGTAATTTTAAAATGCTGGAGCCGGAGCCGGAGCCGGAGTCGGAGCCGGAAAAAAATTTGCCGAGCTCCGCAGCCCTGTTATAATATATAAGCGTTTCTTTCCAAATTTTTTTGATGACTTTTATCATTCATAGCAGAAGAACTTGTTAATTGTATTAATTAATGATCGAGTAGTAATACCGGTTATAGTAAGGGAAATTAAAATAAGGCAAAATTTCTTATAAAACAAAAATGTTCGAATACCATGCATCGATTGTATAGTGGAAGTGGATGCTGATAACAGACATGATCCAAAATTTTCGCACAAAATAAATATTGTTGGTATTAATTTTAAAACCTAGGAACGCGTGGTATAAATATTTATACCACGCGTTCCCAGGTTTTAAAATTAATACCAACAATATTTATTTTGTGTGAAAATTTTAATGTACTTTTAAGTTTTAATGTTTAGCCATAATTAATTAAAATAAAATTACTAAAAAATCCATTCGAGTTTGAATATCAGAAAAATGCCTCATACAAATAATGAGTGAAATTTAGTTTATAGACAAAAAATCTTCTCAGGGTGAAAAAAAGTAAATAATTATCAAACTACGAAAAAGTAGTAACCTAAATAATATGTGGTAATTATTTACAATAAGTCCCTTATAACCGATTTTTATGAAAATCACAGCATAGACTCTCAAAAAAATAGTGAAGAAGAATAAAAAAAAAAGTTATTTGGCTGTCTCTTGAGGAAAAAAAGTTACAGACTCGCAAAGACTCGAATATTCCGGTAGGGTTTTCTTATACTAGAACTGTGCGGAATTTCGTTTTTACGCAATTTACGATTTTGTTGAATTTAGAATGCGCAAGGCAAGGCAAGACTATGACCCACAGATATGTTACCGACCATAGTGTAAAAAGTGAAATAATAAAAAAATTAATAAATGCAGAAGAAATCTTTTCCGTAATATATATTCAAAAATTCAAGCCGTAATATATAGGTTATATTTTATCAGTTTAATAATTTTTAACGGTTTTGGATAATAATTTTTAAAATTTTTTGACGGTTTTGTAGTTAATTTTTATCAGTTTAATAATTTTTAACGGTTTTGGATAATAATTTGTAATAATTTTATGGTTTTGTAGTTAATTTTTTTTAAATTAACATATAATTTAGTGGTTTTTATTTAAACTATATATTATATATATTATTATATATATATATTATATATATTATATATATTATATATATATATATATATATATATATATTATATTATATATATATATATATATTATAAGTCTATATTTATATATATATATATATATATATATAATATATATAGTATATATATAATATGATATATAAATAATATAAATTATATATAGTATATATTATTATATATGATATAATATATATATATATATGATATATATATATATATATATATATATTATAATATATTATATTTTTATTTATATATAGACACTTATCCTATAAAAGGAAGTTACATAAGTGGCGTGATACTCGCGAAGATCGCTGAACTTGCTCGTCGCAATGCCTGAGTCAGTGTGACGTGTTAACTAAAACTCAATAGAAAGATCCCGAGAGTTTCCGCAAGTTGCTTTTTTTTTTATAATCATGTTAATTTTAATATGTTAATTTTTTTTATAATTTTTCTTTTTATTCTTTTTTTAAGGGGCTCGAGCGACGGAGGCACAGAGGGGGGACGAAGTCCCTCGTCATCCACGCTGAGCGCCGAGAGACCCTGACTCTTTCCTTCTTTGCGATTAATGCTTGGTATTTCTTTCGTTAAACAAATAAACATTATTGGCCAACCTTAACGGCACTAGTAGCCTTGAAATAATCGACAAAAAAATCGATTACATCGTTCGTTCGATATATATGGGTTAACTTCCTTTTAAAGGGATAAGTTAGTGTATATATAGTAATTTATTTATATATAGTTATAATATATATTATTAATATATCATATTATTAATATATATTTATATATTAATATTAATATATATATATATATATATATATATAGTATATATACTATATCTATATATAGAATATATATATAAATATTAATGTATAATATTATATAATATAGTAATAATAGGTGGAGTCACCGTATATATATATAGTAAATCTGTGTGTACCTAACAAAACTTTTCCCTAACCTAAACTTAAAGCCCGCGCAAACTAGGACGTCTAACCTAATGGAGATTTAGAAAGCCCCAATCCTACGGCCTAACCTAATGATCTTAGAAAGCCCCAACCTAGGCCCTACACCTAAATGGATTTAGAAGCCCGCATCTAGTCCGTTAACCTAGATGGATTTTAGAAAAGCCCCCATCTAGGACTAACCTTCATGGATATGGAAGGGCCAACTAGGGCTGTAACTCTAAGGTATTACTAAAAGGGCCGAAACGTATGCCTAATTTTTATGGATTAATGCTCCCCTTATGTAGTTGGGAATGCCTATATATATATAATATTTATAGTATATATATAATATATGATAGTATATATAATAATATAGGTATATATATATATATATAATATATATATATATATATTAATATATATATATATATATATACTATATATAACTAATAAACTCAAGATTTAAGGATTAAGTGCCTCGCAATAGCTTCAAGAAGCAATAAAACCGGTTCTTCGGCTCATTTCTGACGCCACATAAATTGTGTGTATAGTTTCTTTACCAAAAAAAACATCGTGAAAAGTGAATCCTTATAACTTAGTCTTATATTGGCAAACCAAAAATTTGTGGGCGAAACGATATATCGGCATCCACAATTTTTAGTAGTACAGTAAAATTTGAATTTGTCAACAATTTTCGTGATATAACAGTTGGAATGACATTTATCACAAATGTTTTGTTCCAAAATCAGTTTCTAATACTGCAAAAACCTTAATAAAGTGGATTCGTCATTACAAATATCAAAAGGTCGTATAAATCCATATTTAAAGTTAAGTAAATCACGTGTGTCCAAAAATTTACACTTAAACTTAATACCATTCTAAAGCACAACAATATTGCAGAAACCTTAAAAACACTACACTTATTATTCTAAATTTCATATATTTTCCTAAATATATTCCACACATCCTATCTGCACAATTTCTTAAAGAACAATGATCCAATATGGCGCCTTTAATAACATATTTCCTCGCCGCCTACGGTATCTAAGGTATAATCGATATACTATCTTAAATTATTTGCCCAAATTAACATAGAATTTTTTTTTTGTTCGACGAATTCTTCAGTTTAGCCATATATATATATATATATATATATTATATATTATATGAAGTATATTATATATATATATATATATATATATATTAATATAATATATATAATTATATATATATATATATTTATATAATAATATATATATTATAATATTATATATATATCTATATATAGTATATATATATATAACATATTATATATATATATATATAATAATAGTATATATATATATATATATATATGATATATTATATAATATATATATAATATATATATTATATATTAGTAGCTATTGAAATTTTATATCGATGTATCCAAGAAATCGATAATATGTATTATCGATTATCGAATAATTCAAAGGTCAACGAAATGTTTCAGTTTACCTATATATATATTAATATAATATTATTATAGTAAGTATATATATATAAATTATATCTATATATATATATTATATAATATAGTATATATATATATATATTATATATATATATATATATAATAGTATATATAGTATAATATCTGGCCCATTAGGGGCTCGAAACGACGGAGACAGATGGGGGGGACATTTTCCATTCCCCGTAGGGGAGGGGTGGGAGGAACCCGCGACACCCAATACCAAAGAAGCGGAGGTTCCGGAGACCCTCCCGGGGGGGAAGAATAGTCCTTACCGCTGTGTTTCAACAGAAGGCGAGAGACCCAACTCTGACATCGGGGCGGTCTACCATGGGGTACCCATTAGTTTTTTTTTTAAAAAAAGAATTTTTTTAAACTAATGGGTACCCCAAAGGTAGACCACATTGATACCAGGAGTCGGGGTCTCTAGGCCTTCCGGGGAACGACAGGGTAGGACTATTTCCCCTCCGGGGAGGGTCTCCGGAACCCCCGCTCTTTTGGGTATTTGGGTGTCGCGGGGGGTTTCTCCGCACTCCCCACGGGGTATGGAAAACGTCCGCCCCTCTGTTCCCGCTTCGGCTCGAGCCCCCTAATGGGTCGTGATTTTTTGTTATATAGTATATATATATTATATTATATAATATATATATGTATATATATTATATATTATATTATAGTATATATATATATATATATATATATATATATATATATATATATATATTATATTATATATATAATATATATATTATATTATATAATATGATATGATATATATATTAGATATATTATATATATTATAATATATATATATATAATACTATAGACAGCGTACAGTCTCAGAGGCCACTTTTGGAATACAGGCGTAGCGTGTCCTTATCAGCGTAGCTGATAGGAACCATCAATTTTTTTAAGATAAGATAATTAAAAAAAATTCCATGGCCAATTTTTAAAATTATTCTTATCTAAACAGTGGGTTTCTTTATCAGCTACGCTGATAAGGACTACGCTACGCCTGTATTCAAAAGTGGGCCTCTTGACTTCCAGCACTTACTACTATATAGTTTTATATATATATTATATTAAGTATCTAGTATATATATCGTATAGCTATATAGTAGTAATACATGTGTTTGAAACGTTTTAAAACTATATATAGGATACATATGCAAATGCATATATTGCTTCATATTCGCAGATGGCTAAATAATATATATATACTATATATATAATATATATATATATATATATTATATATAATATATATATATTATATATATTATATATATTATAGTATAGTATATATATATATTAGTAGTAAGTGCTGGAAGTCAGAGCCCACTTTTGGAAATACGGCGTAGCGTGTCCTAGATCACGCGTAGCTGATAGAACCCAATGTTTTTAAGCACCTAAGATAATTAAAATGATGTTAATTTTTTATTTTTTAGCGCACGCGCGCACACACACCCACACACATGCACACACATACACCCCTATTATTATTATTATTATATTATTTATTATTATTATTATTATTAATTATTTTATTGGTATTATTATGTGTTATTATTATTATTATTATTGTTATCTATTATTTATTAATTACTTATTATTATTACTTTATTATTATTATTATTGATCGGTCGAACGATTCGATTCCGTAGAGAATCGATAATCTGAGTCGAAAACGATTCCTGTAAGGAATCGTTTTTTTACGCACTCTGACTCCGGCTCCGCCTCCGACTCCGACTCCGACTCAGGCTCCGACTCCGACTCCGACTTTCCGACTCCGACTCCGACTCCGACTCTCTGAATTCATCCTTGGAGTTTTTTTTTTCTTATTTTTATTATTATTATTATTATTTTTTATTATTATTATTATTATTATTATTATTATATATTATTTATTATTATTATTATTATTATTATTATTATTATTATTAGAAATGATTTTTAGGCTCCGGCTCCGGCTCCGGCTCAGCCTCTGAGTCCAAATATATATCTACAATGGTTAGGGTTATCGTATCAGGCTAAAAATTTGAGGGTGTTAGATGGTGAACGTAACCATCGTCTATCGACTAGGTTACGATGTGCCCGTGGGGCCCCCGAAGGGGGACCCCCCCCAGTTAAAAAATGAATAGTGTTTCGTAATATCGTTTTGAAAATTTGGTGAGAGGAATTCAGAGTGTAATTTCTAGAAAGAGTTAGTATATGGATTCTAAGGAGTTGGCTCTGGCACCGGTGCTGGAGCCACTGCGGTGCGGAGTTTATAAACATTCGTATAACAACAATAATTTGGTGTGTTTATATAGGTTATCGAACCCCGTAAGATCTGGATATGATATGGTTACAGGTTCTCGTTGGTGATGTCTAGGACGCAACCATTGAGGGGGGGTCCTGACTGAAAAAGAGCACGAGAGTGTAACGAGGTCGAAGGAGGAAATGAAGGAGGATGGGTTGAATAAAGAAGGGAGAATAGAGAAGCAGTCTGAATTTAGTAGAGTTTGAGTTACAATGGCAGCCGGTGGCTGGCTCCCGTGCGGAAGTAGAATCTTTGTATAATTATACACATATTGATGTTAAAGATTATGTTTATAAGATATGGAGTTCGAATATGATGTTTGAGACTTGCTTGAGCAATGCTAGCTGGCCCCGGGCCGACGCGTGTGCGCGCCCGCAGGGCGCGCCCGCGCCGATGCAAAACGGCGCGTTTTGCGGCAGCGCCCTCCGGCGATCCGACGCGTGTGCGGCGCCCGCTTGGCGCGCCGCCGGCGTGAACGAGCGAGAAAGGGGCGCGAGCTCGCGCGCTCCGCGTCCATCATGTGCGATCCGGGTACGAGAACGCAAACCAGTGTTCTGTTTTTCAACATTAATTTTTTTTTCAAAATTATTATTATTTTTTATTTTATTTTTAATTTTTTTTGTTCTTACCTGAATTTTTAAGCTTTTCATATTCATAACGTAAAAATTTAACGTTTTTACATACTCCTAACGATCAGTAAATCAAAAAACCCTCCCCACTCCCCCTCACCCTCCCTCTATTGATCTATTGATCTAATTGATCTATTGATTCAAGTTCAAATTTTTTTAACTAAAATGTCATTTTTACATACCCTAATCAGTAAATAGTAAATCAAACAACCCTCCGCCGCTCCCATCTCACCCTCCCTCTATTGATCTATTGATTCAAGTCAATATTTTTCTTTTATATAAAATAAGTTTCTTGGGATTAAAGAAAGAAATAAGAAACAAGATTTTATTTTAAAGCCTTTGATAAGTTTACTTTTGACTGCAGAATCGTTATGTAAAAGATTTCTAAAGGGACAGTTTTTACAAGTTTTTATTAAAAGAAACAATTATTTAAAAAACATAATAATGCAATAAATCAGTATTACACACAATAAATTAGTACTGAAGGCTTGTACAGGAAAACCAATAAGGTCTTAACTTATTGACATTATTATATTTTTCAAAAAAGATGTTACATATGATTACTAAACATAAAATCTAAATGCAGAGAGTCAAGGAAATATTCAACATTATTTTTTTATTCTTAAACACAGCTATCCAATGTCCAATTGCTTGAAACAGTCCGGGGAGAAGTTGTTTGAAATGCCCTGAGATCGTTATGCCATTTCACAGAACAGAGTTCATTACATGCGAATAACCCTATAAATCTTCTTTCGTTTCCGAAGGCGTTTTATATTTCTTTCTTCATTCATCATTAATATTTCAAGATTTATTTCGTTCTCTGTCAATCTCGATGATTTGAGGATGTTCAAGATACACCAGAACTGAGGATTGAGGATGTCAAACTTTGTCCAAATTTGAGATTCAATCCTAATGGTTCCTTTTTTTAAAGATACTGAGATAATCTTCGTGCATTACAAGGCTTGAAAGATGTCATTTAGATTGTATCATATAAATTCTGTTTAGCATAATTCTTGAGATCAATACCTGTACCGTTATCGCTGCACGATACTGTATTGGCAAATAAATCGTAAAAAGGACGTGAGAGAGAATGTGAGTCTTTCATAAATATCATCTCATAATCAGACCGGTCATGGTTGACCATCAGCATGTAAAACTGATGCGCCTCTAAGTCCGAACATGGGTGAATTTTAAAGGCTGACTTTCCATAGTTTACAGATAGCATCGTGTTCTAGCAATTCCTATTATTACCTTCTGAAGTAAGTTACCATTGACGATGTTTGGTATATTAATACTCGATATCCTTGGGTAAAGTTAAAAATTTTAGTTTCAATTCTCTTGATTGGATATTTTGCTGTATCAGTCAAAAGAGATTTCTCTATTTCATATGTTTAATGGCAGATAATTTCACTTTACGTACATATAGATAAGCATCCTGTAATTTAAAGATAGGCTTTGGAGCCGTAGTTGTGGCTAAAACAGCGCTTTTAACATTAAGAGCAAATTCAGGTGTAGACCTAGTTAACCTGATGCGGGTGTCCACTGATGGTAGAATAAGTCTTTCCTGAGAGAATATATCAGCGTTTACACGTCCATAATATTCATACGTGTTATTTTTAGATTTAGCAGCGTTATTCCTATGTTTCTCTACATCTTTTAAATTGTAATATCCACATGATTGCAGATGAGACTACTTCGCATCTTGAGAATAATTTAGTAAAGTTTCAATATAACTTCGATAAGGGTAACTTGCAGCTGATGCTCCTAGAGATGTTTCATTTAAAAACACCTCAAGTTGATTAAAACACGTATACAGGAAATTTATCTCGGAGTACACTACGTGATCGGTTCCTGTGAGATCTGAACCATCTTCGTTTACTAACTTAGTCTTCAAATATAAAAACACATTCGAAGGGTCAAGATATTGGTCAGAAGTGCCTGGGATATTGAATTCGAGAGGTACATCAGTATTTGTGATTGCGTGAATAGGGTTAATACTAATAAAATTGGACTCACTCACACTGATCTGTGTAGGGTTCACTGAGAAGAGATCCAATTCACTCTTACAACAGTCTGGGCTGGAGGGGTGGAGGAAATGCATCTTGCTGGTACAATTGCCGGACGTATAATGAGGAAAGATTTGTTTAAACATTCCTTATATACGAAATAGTTACAGCTGTCACTGTTTATGTTAAAAAGTTACCACTTATCATCAGAAGCATCGGCTAGTCGACGTTTTACAGCTGTTCGAGGGTCGACACCACCCATAATATCCTGGAAAGTATATATTTACCTGTCCTAGCTGCTTTTTTAGCGAGGTATTCTGATTTAAACAAAGGGATAGCACGTCTTGAACAATGAAGCAAAAAATCCACCAAAGCTTCCCTCTGCATTCTTGAACCCAGACTCTTTCTTTCCATTATTATTATTATTTAACGGAGCTTCCTTCTAACGTGTACTTTACACACTGCTGTCCCAATTGTGAATGGGTATGGATTACCTTCCACGTCTCTTATATAAATACGAATCGAACTCAATTGGGTCTTACTCAAAGGTAAGTAGGGAACATTAGGGAATGTTATAACTCTATTACCTTTAGGAAAATGAACTCCTCTTAACAAAGAGGCTTTAGTATTCCCTACAAACTGATGGTCTATAATATCATTATAAACTAGGCCATACCAGGATCTTGAAACATCTTAGAAGGCATGCATACAAAATGTAATGAACTCTCGGTGGTCATCCTTTTTGAGACATACCTTCCCATCGTTGGTATCTAACGTATTTAGATCCTTTTAGAGATGGTTGATATCGTTATTTCTCAATATTAAGTGGTATGGTGATAATTACAATTTACGAAACTAGGCTGAAGAATGGAAAAATAAATAAACTTCTATCTTTCAGGTTCACATGAGTTTGAGATTTTAAGGTGATTAGCACATTATCTTCGTTAACAGTTTTA
Organism: Trachelipus rathkii; assembly: GCA_015478945.1. Lineage (NCBI taxonomy): Eukaryota > Metazoa > Arthropoda > Malacostraca > Isopoda > Trachelipodidae > Trachelipus > Trachelipus rathkii. The sequence goes on from JABUQX010109388.1 coordinate 18,336, forward strand.
TTAACAAGAAACACTAAATCTTTACATAGCAGACTTGTTTCAAATTTTTTGTTTAAGGCCATGAACACATCAGTAACCGATTTGTAAAGACCCCGACTTATGAAATATTTTTTCATAGAAATATTCTTTTTTCATATGTTCGATAATGTCTGTATTAGCTTTAATTTTTAATACATTTTTAATATATTCAACGCTTCTAAATATTATAAATGCCGAGGGGGACTCTAATATATTCTCAACAGATGCGTCAAGAATTATTTCACTTAATCCTGTTTCATACATTTCTCGATCAAAAGTTATAGGGTTCAATAATTGGGTTGTATAGTCTGATATTTTATTATCAGGATGTAGATCCATAGAGGCCGAGGAAGGTAGCGTTAAATAGAAATGATCTTCGGAGGTCATGATTACAGTTTCTCAATTTCATATACATCTATTTACGAACTAGACTCTTTACACTATCGGAGCTTCTTCCGTATATGCACTTTACACACAGCCGTACCATGTGTGAATGGGTAAGGGTTCCCCTCGACATCTCTTAAATACACTCTTACGGTTCTAAATTGAGCATTATTAAGAGGTATATAGTGTACACTAGGAAAACTTATAGCTCTGCCATCTTTAGGAAAATGTATCACTCTTAGTAACTGAGCCTTAGTGTTTCCAACATACTGGGGTTCTACAATGTCGCTGTAAACATACGCTACACCAGGATTGTGTAACATCTTTGAAGGGTCACATACAAAATGTAATGAATCATCGGTGTTGCTTTTTTGCTACAAGCTTATCTAAATACTCTTCCATCGTGGGGATATAATGTATTAATTCATTTAGAGGCGCTTCGATATCATTAATTCTCAATATTGTATCATCACCACGTAAGTAACTACATTTACGAAACCAGTCTGAAGTGTGGAAAATAAATAAACTTCTATCTTTCAGGTTTACTAGAGCTTGAGACTTTAATGTGATTAACACGTTGTCCTCGTTGAATGTTCTATTAACTAGAAATACTAAATCTTTTCATATACGACTTGATTTAAATTGCTTGTTCAAATCTACGAACACATCGGTAAGAGCTTTTAACTTACATAATCTAATATATTTAAATATCTTTCATAAAGAAATATTCTCTATCCGCCCTGATAACACTCATATCTGTGTTATTTTTAATACGTTTTTTAACATTCTCAACACTTCTAAATATTACAATCCGTATGTGAATCAGGCATATTCTCGATACGCGCATCCAATATCATTTCGCATGACCCAACTTCGTAGCATTTCTCGTTCGAGTTTATGGACTTCAATAACTTCTGTAGTAAAGTCTTGATATTTTATTTTCAGATATAGTCCATAGAAGCCGGAAGATGGCAAACGTTAAATAGAAATGATCTTCCTTCTCTCCATATTTCACAAAGTAAACTGATCAAATGTTTTCCTAATTTCGGCTAGCTATTTATATACTGTTAAACTTCATTGGAATAACCTACCCATCTGACAATACTGTTTATTTTTTTGACCTTCCCTAGATCCTAATATTTTTCTATTTTTATAACTCGTGACTCTTAGGGTCAAATCGTGTTTTCTGTTATTCTTGTTTTATAGAATCCTCTTTTATTTTTTTCCCAATCTAAATCTTCAAGAATAGTATAATTTTAACCTTCTCTTGGGAATTCTCTGATGATATCTACTTTAAAAACTTCTCTCGACCATCCAGCTTCATACCCTTTTCTAAAATTTTCATCAGTCCTGGATACTCTCACATAATCTCTCCTACTTTAACACCAGTGTTATCTTTTATTTTTCCCATTGAGTTGATAGGTACAGTCGGGTTTGTCTTCACCATCTCTATAGGGGTATTCTTAAGTGTTCTTAATAAGACCTATTATAGGAGTAAGCCAGGTCTTTGTAGTCATATCGAAATATTTTAATGTATTCATTTTCGTGAAATACCTATGCATTCTTTCTTTTTATTCTTTGTACTCTTTCAACTATTAACAGAAAATGTGTTGTAGTACTATCCATACTCAGTAACTATTT
>JABUQX010109389.1:0-25000 GCA_015478945.1 Trachelipus rathkii
CAAATCGTTGATTCTCGTCGAGTCTCTCACGGTTAAGCTCCTCAAATACGGGACGATGAACGACATCCCTTCCGTCGATTACATCGGATCGTCGAAACCGGAGGAAATGTATTGCTTAAAATTGGATCGTTTCATTCCGACAGAGCGACTCGACGAGGAGTATTCTACGAATCACGTCGCGTTGCTAATGAGTTTCGCCGAATACCTTCATTACATACAATGCGTAGATAAAGACAACGTTGGAAAAGTTTTCCGGCACTGCCTAAAAGAAAAACTTTATCCCAAATTCGATTGCTACCTTCCTCGGTACCAATACGAAAAGTTTACCGATCTATTTACCTATAAATAATTTTAAAAATGAACGAGCGTATCGTCGAAAGAGTTTGAGAGCCTGAATTAAATCATCGATCGCTAAAATAATAATAATATCGATGATAATGGAGTTCGACCAGCTACTTTCTCTGATGGTCGCATATGCGATTTTTAGCGTTTTCGTGATAATGACGGTTCATTTTTATTGGCTCTTCCGAAGCCGACGGCGCGGGGACGACGATTTTCGAAATAGGTTGGACTACGCCATTCCCATTTCGCGAAATAAAGTTTTAAAAGTTTCTGGTCGCGAATTTTTGACATTCGCCGCGCTATTGAAAAGCGCTCGAGAAAAATTGAAAAACCCTCTGTGCACCGACGAAGAAGCTTGGTTGCACTACGTCGCTTTCGTGATAGCGAATTACTCCAAATACCTAATTTTCGTCGTTAGTCACGATGCCGACAAAAACGTCTTACTTCGAAGCGACCACGACGACGACCCCGGGATCCCCCTTTATTATCTCCTTTCGCGGACTTCGCGATCGAACGATCCCGTATTGAACCGCCTAGGTCAATTATTAACGGACGAGCGCGTATTTCACGAATACGTGAAACTCCTGTTCGAAATCAACCCCCGTGGAGATAAACGTAAAGAAATATCATTTGTCGATTTTGGAGATTAAACTCATAAGTCAAAGTTAAAGAAGAATGATAATTAACTATTTCTAGGCCCTTTCGTGATTATCTCTTTAAGTTATTTTTTATTTATTTATTATTATTTATTTATTAAATTATTATTATTATTATTATTATTTATTATTTATTATTATTATTATTATTATATTATTATTATTATTATGTATTTATATATTATTAATTATTATTTATTATTATTATTATTATTATTATTATTATTATTATTAATTAATTATTTATTATTATTATTATTATTTCCTTGATCTATTATTATTATTATTAATTATTATTATTATGATTTTATTATTATTATTGATTACTTATTATTATTATTTTATTATTATTATTATTATTAATTATTATTATTATTATTATTTTATATTAATTATTATTGATTATTATTATTATATTATTATTATTATTATTATTATTATTATTAATTATTATTTTTTATATGATTATTACTGTTTTTATTAATAATTTTTAAAGAATTTATTTATTTTTCTAGATTTATTATAGTCTATTAATTTATTATTATTACTCTTATTGTTTAATATTATTATTATTGATTATTTTAGTAGAATTCATCTTGAGTTATGTCCTTCCTATGTTTATTTTAATGCTATTTTTTTATGTTTTCTATTATGTCTTTTTTTAATAACGCTATTTTTATTATTTATTATTATTAGAATATTAGGATACCAGATTTCTTCTATTATGATTATTATAATTATTATTATTAATTATTTTTATTGATCTGGATGAATATTATTATTTTTTATTATTACTATTATGTTTTATAATAATTTACAAATTATTATTTTTTTAATATTAATTATATAATTTTTATTTTTTAGACTTCTTTTTTTTTTTTTTGTTAATTATTTTAATGTTATTATTATTTATTATTATTATTATTATTATTATTATTATTATAATTATTATTATTATTATTATATTATTATTATTATTATTAATTATTTTTATTATTATTATATCTTATTATTATTATTTATTATAATTATTATTATTTTATTATTATTATGATTAATGCTCAAAGGTACTTACCTTCATAGGAATTAACATATGATTCATTAAATATTATAATTATATTTTATTATTATTATTACATTTATATATTTTTAAGGTAGTCTACTTTATGTGAATAATTCTAATTAGAGTCTTGATTCAATTGTAACTCTAATCTCATGAAATGTAAATAGATTCTCTTCGGTATAAGAATTCCTTATTAGATTAACATTGTATTAATCTGCATAAACTTAAATCTTCGTATGAGGTTAGTATTAACTGGTTAATTATGTTTTTAAAATTATTATTTCTATTGGCGAACTTATTTTGACATTCGCGATAAGTATGACGTTCGTTACTCATGACAAAACGGTTTGGTAGTCATTGAGATCATTTAGAGGTTGGATTTTCGAGAATCTCTTTTGCGTACGACCGTATTGCTATCTCACTCTTTCTCATCATCATATAATAATCCATACTCAATACTTTATATAAGTTAACGCTCTAATTAAAAGCAATATTTGAGAGCTACAACGAATAGATACTTTTCCACGTACAATGGAAACGCAGAGCAATATATCTTCTTATCGCTCTCCTATAAATTGCGCTATCTGTCTCAGGACGTGAGCTACCTATACAAGTCAATTCTAAGAATCTAAAATACTAGTTGTTTCATAAATAGCATATAAAGTCTCTAGTATGAAAATGAAGCTTAGTTATTATACTATGATATATATATATATATATAGGTAATTATATATATATAAAATATATATAATATATATATATATATAGTATATATATACTATCATAACTACTACTTTATATACTATCTATATACTAGTATACTAGGGGGGGGGGGGTGGGGGGGGGGTGAGGTAGGTAGGGGGTAGCCCGATCGGTAATTCAAGATCCACTAATGTTAATTCTAGAATCACGCGCATAGTACTAAAGATCAACTCTATTTAACTAGTAGCTACCGTGCAGACGATGATTATTACATCGATTAGCGATGGAATAACTATACGCACTGTGGGTCCGAGGGATCATCACGACCCTTAGTGTTGAGAGAGATACTACACACGTAGCTCAAATGGTAGTGAGTATATTGAGATAGCACGAGCACTGTACAAGATGAGCGGCGCCATAATGGGTTCACGAGTTGAGTTGATCGATAGCTCGGGTAGTAAATGTAGAGCTCTATTAGAGGTCGCGTAAAAATAATTATAATAGATCTGCATTGTGGATCGAATATTAGTAGCGCAACATATGGCTGACTAATAAATCTATCTTAATAAGTCTTGCGCTATATATATATATTTACTATAATAGTACTAATTGTTCTCACAGTTTACGAGAGCACGAGAGTTATATTAAAGATTGATTATGTAAGTCACAAATTATTCATCTGTATAGAAAGTAGTCTCTTATCTTTATTTATAATATAGGTTATTCAATCTATAGTTATTATAGGTGAAATATAATTATCGAGAGGTTTTATTTCTTTATCACTATAGTCATCTTTCACATAGTTACAAAAGATATGTCGCCTCGAGGCTTTATAAATTGTTTATAGAGATGATCGTTACATATATCATTTGAAAATGTAGTGAGGATAATGAGGCGAAGAAATATATTGGTATTATGCCGTACGAGCATATGGTATAACTAATCTCACAAGATTTATTGGAACGAGGATAATCGGGAGAAGACACTAGAGAGCGTTTGATTAAATTCATACATTGGTTTATGTGATAATGCGGGATATTTTGTGAATAATAAGATGAATAATAATGTGGCTAGGGTATGTGTGAAAGTATTGTTCTGTAGTTATATATAACGCCGAGGAGAGTATGAAGCAGCTATCGATCTCTAAATCAAGTATTATAGTTTATCGTGAATAATCTAAAAGCATGGAGGATCATTTACTGATATTTGACGATAAAAGGATAATCTTCAATATTAAGTGCTTTATTAGTGACTCAACTTGATCGCGTGAGTGCGGATAGCTTAGTCGTATGAGAAGATTGCGAGCGCGCATTGAATTGTAACCCTTCACTCAGTCGTCGTATAAATAAAATTTTACCATAATTCTAAAGACCCGAAATAATATTGCGGGGTATTAATTTGAGTATGGACGGTTGAATATATGGTATATTATTTATTATCCTGTTCCTATGGGTATCGGAATCTTCTAGCGCTAGTGGCGCCACAGGCCGAGAAAATAATCTCGTTTCTGAAACTGGAAAAAAGAGAGCGATCGAGGATTCGAACGACTAATATATTATATTTTAAAATATTATAAACTAAAACGTAGATACATGAGGTTTTTACGCTACAATAATAGGGGCTATCACATAGAACGGAAAGAAAACTAGAACGTATGAGAGTGATTATCATCAGCGCGGTTGGGCATATTATTTATAAACGTATCGACGGTACATGCTTAGGATGTATCGTATTGTGTAAATTGGCTGTACTGGGTATATAAGTATAGTCTAATTTTGTAGATAGTGTATATCTCTTGTATTACCGTTTATTCATACATACCACTAGCTATAATTATATATATATAATATATAATAGCCTAATAATATTAGATCCACCTCAGAGTTTCTTAATATTGACTTAAATGCTACTGGTCTTTTATTTAGACTAAAAGTGTGAATAACGGATTGTTTTTTTATATATTGTGTAGTTAATTTGCTTAATATTTGTTACGACATTCTTTATTGTCGATATATTCTATATCTCCGCGACAGCGAAATAAATATCACTTTTGAAACGACGAAAATCATAGAATATAGTTAATTTGAGAGTGAGGATGTTACATGGTCGTTCATATGGTGATACGAGAAGTGACGTTATTTATTCCTGATTTCCGGCAAATATCGACTAATTCGTAGTATTATATAAAATAAATATGTAAGGTTACGTATTAAATAATCTAAAATATAGATCAAAATAAATACATGGAAGGTACTATATTATTATGTGTAGTTAAAGTTAGACTTGGAAAGTTAGCAACATTAAACCTTTCGAATCTAGATATTTCCGATATCTGGTCTACAAGAGGTAACACATATACACATTGGTTTGTAGATACACGCTCAGTCAGATATTTGCTGCTCGTTTATATATTTTTTCCAGAGTGTGCTCTTGTTATCATTCTTATGACAATTCTCTGTGTTTAGTTGTAAACTCGAATACTATTCGTTATCGGGTGCCTAAATGCGAGAAAATTATCATGGGCGTTATAAAGGGCTTTAATCTAATGCACAAAATCGTAGAAATATCAGAACGGTTGTTGCGAAAAAGGAGCGGGTTTGAAACGCATAGAAGGTACCCGTATTTCGCCAAAAAACCCGCACGCGACCGCAATTCCATACTTTCTGAAAAAATATTCGATATAAAGGAAGAAACTGAATTAGAAAATTTAATGGAAGACGTTTATAAGAAGAACACCTGCATATGCCTGGACGCGACGGCGTTATTATTTTGCGCGAAAATGTCGTTAACCCCGCTCCTAAATTTTTACACGAAAGGTCGTAAATACTATGACGATTACCCAGACGATAAAAAGAACGCGTTATGGAACTGCCACGAAGAGGAAAGTCGCGCTGAACGAGACGACGCGAAACGCGATAAATTTCGAGAAAATAAAATACCGGAATCGTTTTTGAAGCGCATTCCCGAACGCTCGAAGCTCGAGGCGTACATTTTTAACAACTTTTTAGGCTACCATCCCGAAGAAGAATACAAATTTCTGGCTTACGATTACGAGACGAATGGGAAAAAGGGTATCGACTACCCGAATCGGCGCCTCGGTGATCTGAACCACCATTTTCTTTCCAGTTTTTATTTCTATTTCTTATGGCGATTCGCCGAAGATTTAAAAAATTCTCTAAAAGTCGATTACGACTCGAAAAACGCGATTAAATATTTAATCTTTTTCATAGATAAAGGATATATCGGGCTCAAAAAACAGGAACGAGAAAAAAGGAAACTGAAGCGCGCAAAAACTTTTCCGAGCGATAAATTATCCGCGTTGTTGAAAGAGATAATGGATAAGAATATCGACAAACTTCGGAGTAGCGACGACGGTGGTAACGGAGCGGCGGAGGTAGAATTTCGTAATAGGTATAGAATTCCCGACCATTATTTAGGCGTGGTTTTAAAACTGGTTTGCGAAAAAATTCCATTTTGGTCTCTCGTAAAATTTTTGCAAGAACCCTACATAGCGTTATTCCTTATCCGGTACCTCAACCTCGAGAGCGTTTACTTCGCTAATTTCGACAGTAACGAAGCCGACGTCGATATGTCTAGATTCTGTCAATTCGCAAAATATGGAATTTCTTTACGCGACGACGATAACGTCGCATCCCCTCTTTCTCATCCTCCTACTCCTCCTCATCCTCCGGGATTACCCTGTATCGAAGCTTCAGCGAAAAAACCAATCGATTCGGGAAGTAGGACGACATCGATGGAACTCTCTCAAGCGACGGTGAAACCGGGGAAGGAATCTTCGTTATCTTTATTCGATGCTTATTTAAACGAGAAAAGAAACGAATTGTCGGTCAAAAGTATGAAAAGATATTTCGTTCCGAGGAATTTCCGGACCCCGAACTCGAACGAAATAGACGCTAGAGAATACAGTTGGAGAAGCATGATCGAAGGCTTGTGCGATTCGAACGTGAAACATATTCTTTTATACGGAACCGACGTCGATATGGTGTTTTTCCCTTCGATTTTAGAAGCGCGCGAGAAAGCTATCGTATCGGAAATTCTAGAACGACGCCGACGACGACGAAGAAAAAAAATTTCCAAGGAAGTCGCCGCCATCGGGATTAAAAGGGACCCGAAGGTGTTGGTTTTGCAAAAACGGCAAAATCTCCCGACTACGTCCAGGAACGGAACCAAGATTTATTTCAACAAAAAATATCAAAGGTACGACGTATTCGCCACGGAATTTTGCTTCTATAACTTATCGAAGCTACTCTCCACTTGTTTTTCCGGCGTATCGGCCGTTATTTGGTCCCTCTTTTGCGGCTCCGATTACGCCAAACCGATAATCGACGATTTGGACTACTCTCGAAGAGATCCGGTGCTTAAAAAATTTCTCAAGTTCGAAAACGATTATTGTTTGTGCCCGGTACAAATATTTAATCGTATTCTAAAGAGGGAGGAAGTTTCTCATCCGTCGTCGTCGTCATCCCCGGAGTATTTATGCGAGTCGTGCGGTAAAAAAAGTTCGAGGGAATTAGAAACGACGGCGATGAAATGTCTATCGCAACTCTTCGAAAGCCAAAATGGGAAAGGTTTTTCTCGCTTTAATTGGTATAGCGCGATGGAACGATATACCTGCGAGGACGACGACGACGACGACGACGACGACTGTCGTGCCGATTTTTCCTTCGTCGTCTACAATATCGTGGCTATCGTTTTGGCCGTCATGGTGAATTTAAATATAGAAGACGAATGTGTACCTTTGAACCACGGCGCGGATATCGTTTGGAAGTCTTACGCCGAAAGGAAACTTTTCGATCACGTGAGAACGAAGGAAGGCTGGAGGCTTGGGAAAACGGGCTTCCGGCTCCCGCGCAAAAATGATAATAATATGAATATTATGATGTGTGGAATTAGGTATTATTTGACTACGAGATAAATAATCTCTCATAAAGCTCTTTCTTGAGACATGCGAGGAGGGGCCGTGTGGAACACCTATGACGCGGAACCACTCGGCGTGAGAGAGAGCCTGCCTCCACGCGTCACTTCATGTTCATTTTGTCATTCTGAAATCTATCTCCTTCGGTGGCTTCACTCTTCGTTTAGAATACCTATCACATCCTGTCGTTTTGGGACGTAGAAAATCTATATCGTGATTCCGGTCCTGAAGAAGTTTCATATAGCTCAGGCAATCGATATCGGTATTTTTTATCGATACATACATTAAAAATAATGTATGTATGTGTATGAGGAAATGAGATAAATGGCCTATACCTCGTTGACGTCAATTAGTACCGCTTTCGACGAAATAATCACTCCATTATAACGGTAGGTGAGAGAAGTAGGTAATTGTACGAACAACCCGATGATTACGTCACAAACACGTAGAATTACTTTATCAGTCAGATTAATGTCATAGTAATCACTCAGACATTTATTATATACTCGAATGATCAGAATCATATCTGTGGAATAATATCGCCTAGTATATGAGACGGCGAGCAGCTCAGAAATGAATGAAAATATCGTAACTGACATTATTACCGGACAGCTCTCAAATATAATTTTATTATCTCTATTATCTGGCAGAATATGCCTATTTATCAACGCAGCGAAATACATTCGAAATTTGCCAGATATTATCATCTCTATTAGCTCATAGAATATACGTATTTTATAATCATTACTTATATATATATATTATATCAATATATATCAGAATAAGAAAAATTTTTAAAAATTAAAGATGTTTTTATTTTTAATAATAAAATGTCAAATTTTACATCTAATTTATACTTAATAGGGAATAGAGTTGAGGATTATATTATATAAACTCACGATTATTTTAATCGAATAAAATTCCATTTAATTTTCTTAACCATATATAAAAATTAAAGTAAATTAAGTTTGAAAGATATTCGTATATATAATTTTTCATTATTCTTATCCTAGTATATGAATGATATCTATCTTTATCTTATATTATTATTAATCTTCTCCACGTAGGGGAAGTATTTGTCCAACCGCCTCACGATAATAACTGTAAGTATCCTTTCGGAAATTCGCTATTCACAATGAGGATCCTCTTTAGACAAAATACCTTATTACTGGTCTATAAGGTAATGGTTATTTACCTATCTATAAATAGTTTCACTATGAATGTCAGTATAGAGAATATATTTAATGTCAGTAGCGTTATGGTCATAACTATAGTCGAGATTTAGGAGTCGGTATTTATTTTTCAATTCATATTATATTGAATACGTTTTCATAATTGTCTCACCTTCTTGATAACACTTACAGATATGCGCTCTATATTTCAGTTTTTTCTTTAATCATTTCTTCTCAAGGGTTTATGAACCTATCTGATATTTATTCACGAGTATCCACTCAGTATAACTCACTTTATATACTATAATGAATCGCTCACGAAAATACGGATTTATGCAGTTTTATATCCTGTCACGATGAATAAACAATAATCGTACAGATCGAATTTCAAAATTTATCGATTTGGAGTTGACCTTCATTCGTTCGAAATATTACGTCACTGGCGTATGTTGGCGGTGGTCAGTATGGGGGTGTCAGGTGGCTCGTGGCGGTGGCGGTGCGGTGGTACGGTTATTGGCTAGGAGTGGGCGTGGCGGTGGCGTAGGCGGTGGTCGGTGTGGTGAGTATATGGATGAGTATATGTACACTAAATGTCTGATATATACGGTCTCAGTAATTTTAATAAATGCTTCGTCTCGTTGAATACCTAGTAGCTATATTAGATATTTGCGGATTGCTGATTAATGCGGGCTGCGATGTGGCCTGTGGTATCGTCGAGGTTAGTTCCGATGGAGAGTAATTTGTCGGTTTTTGTTGCGTTATTGCCGAAGTATATCGCGATTGCGTCGATGCGTTTATTTCTTCAGGCGAAAATTTTTCGTTTTGAGAAATAGCGCCATGCAAAGGTAAAACATTTTCCGTCTCTGATGAATCGGTTTGAAAATTCATCAACGGTTGTGGCGGTTTGAAAACTATTTCGTCGGACGTTGTTTTTATTCCTTTTGCGAACATAAGGTCACGACGAGTCGAACGCGAATGCGGTGTTGATGTTGCTGAACCCGACGCGAAATTCCAATCGTCGTCGTTTAACGGCCGAATCGTTGATGGAGGCGGTGTCGATAGAACGTTGGGTTGACCAGTCGTTTGCTGTTGAGCTTCTTTCTGGCTAGGAATAATAAAATCTTCGATTGACATATGGGGAATATTCGCCGGTGGCAATGATGCCGAAGAGAGCGAAAACGAGGGATTAGTAGTCGTCGCCGTTCTACTTATTTTTTCGAAGCTTCGGACCTTTTTCTTAATTTCGCCCGTTCCTCTCTCCTTTCGTACATCTCGTCCGCGCCACACACTAGATGACTTATAATCTTCCTCATCAATTTGCGCCTGTACGTGCTGCTGATTACCGCCTTCGATAGTTTTCGAAGGACTGACCTTAGAAGACAAGGTTTCATCACACGTTTTTCCCGGAGGAACATCTCTATAATGCGTACATCTCTCTCCGTTATTGTCAACCTCATTTTCTTTCTCCGAACCTTTTTCTTTAATTTTTGGTCGGATCGTGGGCTGCTGCTGCTGCTGCAGCTGCCTCGCCGTTTTCGTCGCGTCGTCATTTTCCGCCGAAAAAGTGGCCGGCTGTGGGTTTTCCCTAATTTGCCCGAGTCTCTTATTTTGTTTATTATCGCTATCGTCATCGTCGTTTTTATTATTATAATTGTGATTTTTCTTTAATTTCTTCGGAAATGGGTGTAGTCGTCGTTGGTGGCTTTGATTTCTTCGCTGTTGTGGTCGTAGGCTCGTCGGCGACGGCGACGAATTAGAGGAAGAAGAAAAAAGCGCGTTGTGGTCGTCGTCGTTGCTATCATCGTCGTTGTCGTCGTCGCCGTCGCCGTCGCAATCGTTCTCCTCATTCTCACGCTTTCGTTTTAAACTTTCGGTGGCGGAGGAAGAACGTTTTTTCAGGTTGGTCGTCAGCAACATAATTTTGTACCTTAGCAATTCGTTTTCGATCAAATTTAAAGTGGTCACGATGATTCTGTCCGAACCGAGGATAAAGTTCCCCCCTAAATACGAAACGTTCTCGTTTAATTTTGAGTAGTGTCGGATCAATTTCTCGCACGTCGTTATCAGTTCGCTTCTCTCTAAAACCGTAAATTTAAATTGCTCGTAGAACGTTTCCGCGTCTCTCAAAAGCCTAACCAGAACAGGTGGTGGAATGCCGCGGTAGCCGTCGTGATCGCAGCCATTATCATCACCTCCGTGCCCGCGCCTCCCTCTTCGGGTCGTTGGCGCAAAATCCTTTCCGCTTTTGAGTAGCTCCAACTCCTTAGTGACTTTGAACGCGAAGGAAAAAATTAAATCGCTTTTCATAACCTCGTACATGTCGTAAACGGCGATACTAGGAGAAGTTAAGACTTCGTAAAATTTTTTTTGAGTCATAATATGAAAATTCCTAAGATCCTTTTCTCTTACGCGAATCGACCTCGGGAAAATATCTTTCGGGTCGTTGGTACGCCGTTCACTCGAGGACCGTTTAAATATTTCGTACTTTACGCTATAGCGCTCGCACAATTTACGGTCGACGCCCGATTCCTCTTTTAGTAAAGCGTAAAGAGTCATAAAGGCGTTAGTTCGCTCAAATTCGCCTGCCGAAATACGGCTACCGACCAGGGGTGGGGGTGTGATATCTTCATCGGCCTCGGCATTTCCGAATAACAGGTTAAGCAATCGAACTCTTTCGCCGTTTAACGCCAACTCCTCGCCACCCACGCCACTTATCCAGTTAGTGTCACCAGGGGCCGAAGAGAAAAATAATCGGTGACGGTCGTTTTCGGGACGTATGATATTTACGATATTTGTGCTCGAATCTGAGAGACAATCCAATAATTTATATAGTCGCGAGGGATCGTGAACCCCGTGCAGATATCTTTTTATAACATTTTCGAAGAAACCATCTCCGGTCTCGTCGTCTTTCTTACCGAACGAGTTTTTAATCTCTCGTATCTTGGTGAGAATGTTGTTTATGACGACGCAGTAAAGAATAATCCTCTTCCTATCGTAATCGCGATGCTCGTTACAAACGAATCTGTTGAAATTCTCACCCAGGCTTTTTACATAGTTATTTAGATTATTTTTCCTTAAATTTATCATCGAGGCGGCTATGGGGTTAGTAGTAGTACTAGCAGTGGTAGCGGGAAAAGGATATTAAAATATTTTTATAGATAAAAAAATTTTTTATTTATATTTACTACAATGGTCTAATAATAACGATATGAATTAAATATTGAGATACGCTTATGTCATTGATATTTTTATTTACATTTATTGACTTTGATGCTTTCTTAAAAAGAATATTATGAGAAAATTTTTAGTGATATAAAAAATGCAATTTTATGAAGTGTCTTTAAAAAAATATATTATATTTTTTTACAAAAAATTATATGAAAATGTCTTTAAAAAAAATTTATTATCTATATACTATTATCTATATACTCTATATACTATTAATATTTTTAAAAAAAATAAAAGATAAAAGATAAATTTGCTATTAGCGACCCCAATAACCACCCCCCTTTCGATAGGGATGATGCTGATGATGACTCTTGGTATAAGGAGGTTGAGGAATAGCAGAAGCAGCAGAAGCAGCAGCAGCAGCATGCGCGGCAATAGGAGGGAGCAGCGGAAACGGAGGTGATCTCGTTGTGGGTAATACTTAGTGATCACGATCGGGTCTTTCTTCTTCTAGATTCATCGATTGAACTTTAGAACTCATATCCTATGGTAATCACTATCTGATTGAAATGAATATAACATCATGAATGTTACGTGTTATAGATATAACTGGGGGTCTTCGGGAAATATGATTATAACCTAGTACTCAGAAACTCTCATTAGTATTTAATATAACACAATAAGTTAATATAGATAAAAAATCTAATAATCACCCTCTGTCGGTTCTCTTTTTTCTTTCTTATTATACTTATAGACATAAATTCGAATCTAACTTATCCATACGTATACGGCTTTCGTGTAGTCTAAAATCTCTCGTGGTCGTCGCGGCATGATTCTTTTGCAAAATAATTGTAGTAAGTAAAATTTGTGAAATCGTTATCGTGATTGTTATATTTCTAAGTATATGAAAGGATGTCTTCAGATCTTTTTTGTAATAAGTTTTTTCAAATGTTCTAGTAACTAACGTCATGCCGAATTGAGGGGGCGATGCATTTATAACACCGAAATTTCTCTTCGGAAGAGTTGAGTTAGATATTTTTCTGTCAAGTCACGACCAAACGCTTCACACTTTTCTTCAAACGCTTGTGATCGCTCTTATTATCGATTGATGGATCACGCACAATAATACCGAAAGACTCGCGTATGTCGTAATAGTCGCTTTCGTCATCCTCTTCGCTGCTACTTTCGTAGTGGAGTTGTCTTTCGACTACAGGGGCATGGGAGAATTGCGACGACGAATACGTTTCGCGATGTGATGATCTTTCTTCCTCGTGATTTAAATATCGATTCTGATCGCAGTCCTTTGAAGATTTTTTCTTGTTTTGTAGCGAATTTGACGATGAATGCGCCCTTTTTTCCCCTTTAGAACTCGAAACCTTGTCGAGATGATGATGATGATGATAATGATGACTCGATGAAGTCGAAGAATCAGCCCTATTTGAGTACGATAATGAGTTTTTTTCCGGGGGCTGCGAGACACTTTTAGCTGAATATTTTTCAGGGGCTACTATGTAAGTGGAACGAGTAGGATCGCTCGTCGTGGAATTTACATTGTCCCTAGGAATGGTTGTTTCCCCCGATGAGGTAGTATTTTGATGACGTGTGGCTGTTTTCAAACGTTTCATTTCTTCCTCCATTTTCGAAATCAAGTTCGATTTTTCTTTCAGTTGTTTTTCCATTTCTTTGATATCTTTGGTGTTCTTTTCCAGATTTCGCCATTTTTCGTAATAATTCTTATAGTTTTTAAGTGCTAATGTTTGATTGGGATCGTATTCTTGGGGACTCGTCTCGTGACTATGTCGCTCGTCGTAGCTGTGGGAGGATTCGACGTCTACTGCACCGTTAATAGTATTATTATCGATAGTAATATTATTATTGTTTCGTTTTTTATGTTCGAGGCCACTTCTTTTAACTATACCCGAGCTTTTACTTTTTTTTTGATATTTAGAAATATCCTCCTGTAATTTTTTCAACTTAGCGTTTATATTTAATCTTCTGGTTTTGTTATCGTCCTGTTCGTGCCCCACTTCTTCCTCTTCGTCCGACTGATTGACATTTACCGGTCTTATTTTAAAAAAATAGCAGCTGACTCGGACCTCCATTCTTCTTCTTTTTCTTCTTCTTCTTCTTCTTCTTCTTCGTCGTCTTCGTCTTCTTGGAGTCAAAAAAAATTCTATAAAGAGTGGAAATTATACGTTTTATTAATTGCGTAGAATAAGTTATATTTGGAGTCGGAACGACGGGAAAGGAAAAATAATATCATGAGAGAAACTAGAACTTCTTCCCTCATCCCCCGCACAGTATATACGTGTAGGGGATAATAAACAGGAGGTGCAGCATTACAACGAGACAGACGCAGATTTTAAGGAGCGTCAAAGAACTAATGTCAGCATCGAGTACCTCCCAGAATTGATCTGATTTCGAGTACAAAATTCCTCCTGCTTATATATGAAATTTTTGTGCGCCTCAGCAGCAGATTCGCAGGTGTTCTACCTAACGTATTAATCAATCCCGCATAATTTATTTAAATTAATAAAAGATAATTTTCATTATTAACAAAAAATGAGGAATTGGCATTTTCCTTTTGCAAAAATATATTTATTTAATCAAAAAAAAAATATTATTCAAATATTAAAGTTAGTTCCACTTATGAGTCATGGTACGTTCTTTGTTTCTTTTTTTTTTTTAAAAAAAAGTATAATAACTTGATATATTTTGATTTTGCAAAAATTAAAACGCGCGCGAAAAAAATAATTAGTCGTACATATTTTAAGGATGAGTCGTTATTAAAACATGGCGCGTTATTTGTTTCTTTTAGAATAAATAATATTAAAAATATATAATATAATATATAATAATATATTTTGTCTATATAAAAATTAGGGTAAATAAAGAAATAATTAATTATTCGTGCATATTTTGATGATGAGTCAGTATGAGAATAGTTTTGAAAAATAGTAAATTTTGAAAAATAATATCGAATAAATAAATAAATTAGAAACACGGTGCAACATTGTCGTTTCTTCCTTTTAAAGAAATATTTTTAGGGCTTGTTCAAATAATTTTATTATTATGTTCGTTTTACTGTTTTTATAATTTTGTTGTACCTCTGTAGACATTTTTATCCTCGAAATAAATGATTTTATCTTAGATAATTTTTTATTAGCCTCGATATCGATTGAAGAACTAAGTGAAGGAAGCACCTCGTCTGGAATAATAATAATAAAAACGTACAAAATGATTAAAAAAGTATGAGAATAATTTCAAAATATATGTTTTCTGGAGATAAACAAAATAAGTATTATAAATATATATATTTTGAACAAATAATACCATTAATATCGATATAATATTATACACTTATAACATATAATATACTATTATTATATATATATTATAACTATATATATATATAATACGGTATATATATAATATTTACTATATATATAATATTATAATATATATATAATACCCATCTTATGAGTCTAGTATTCTTATATATATATCCTTTTTATATAATAAGAATAATATTTTTATTATATAGAGTATACCGCTTGTTTCCTATAATAATTATATTTATTATATTTATAATATATATATTTCGTCCTATACTCATTTATATAGATATATATATCTCCATGATCTATTTTAATATTCATATAATAATTTGTTTTGTATATACTATATATAACTATAATCTGATTACATCAGACAATATATACACATATTCTATATTATCTACTCTCAATAAGATATAAATTTAGTGAATCTATGAAAAATATGTTAGCAGCAAAGGGATAATAGAAAGAAAGGACGTTTGAAAAGATTTTGAAGAATATCTTATATAGCTATATATATCCCATCGATATATTACGAGATTGAAGACAACACTAAAGTCTAAACAGAATAGCATATACTATACTTCGTCTGGAATATATAATATATTATAATAATACAGATATATACAAATCGAATTATAAAAGAGCCTAAACCTTTTATGGAAGATGGTAAATAAACAAAAATATTATAATCTGTAATATCTATAATATAGCTATCATAGTCTTATATATATATATATATATATATATAATATATATTTTATATATAATATATATATATAATATAATCCTATATATATTAATTTACATATATATATATATTATATATATACTATATATATATACCTTATAATTATTATATATCACTATATATTATATATACTATAATATATATATATATATATAATATATATTCACACATGTGTGAAGATGTGTATTTTATACTTTTATTGGAAGTAATGTCTCAATACAATTTAAAGTGGATTTTTCAAAATATCGTTAGTGAAGATCGATGCTATAAAGTTTTTCCAAAATTATAATTTCATACCAAAAAGAAAAAATGCCAAAACGAATCATGAATGGGTTTTAAAGTGTAAGAATGAAAGAAAAAATTTGGCGATGCCAAAAAACAAGGTTGTAATGAAACTGTGCCAATTAGAGAACATACATGACATACATGGCTTGTTAACTCAAAATTAGAGTTAAGTAAATTAATTTCTTTTATATACTCAAGGTGTAAGGAACTTGCATCTATTAAATTCTACGAAGAGAACCAAAGAAAGAAACTTAATGAAGTTATAATAACAAAATACAGTCAGTAAAGGAATGTATTAAACAAACTTACTAGTAGTGTGAGTTAACTTTCTAGATTCATATAAAAAATGAACATATAATTTTGGAACCAACCTAAAAATCATTTTATAAAGAACAAAAAACCTAAACTATAACCAATAACCTAAGCTAACCCTAACCTAAAATATACCGTAAGAGATAGACCTAGAAAAAGAGAGACTTTGATACACAGAAACCTAGACCTGAACCTACAGACAAAACCCTCAATTATACCTCTAGAAAGAGACTCTTATCCCTTCAGTTGTAAACTTCTTTAAAACTCTATTAGCTTAATTGAAGACAGAACAGAGACTTGATAAGCATTTATTTCTCGCAATTTTACTCATTTTCACTCATCATATTACACTTTTTCTTTAAATCATTTACTTGTACGTTTTTTTATCTATCTCTTATTCTCTCCTCATACCAGACTGAATGGTATGTTCCTTCACTTAGTTATCTTCATTAGATATAGATGAGCTAATTAAAAATTATATCTAAGTAAATTAATAATATATCTCATATAAATATTTATTATTACTATAGGTATCTAAAATTGATCTAACAGTATAAGGTTACAACAAAAAATTATATTAAAAACAGTATAAATCACGAAAAATATATAATTATATAAATTATAAAAATTAATTTTATTATGTATACAAGCCCTAATATATTTTCACTTAATATAAGGTATAAAGAATACAGTAAAACAATGTTTGACACCGTTAGTTTTACTTATAATTTTTAATTTTATTTTATTTAGATATATATTTTTAATATTTTTCATATTTTATTAAACAAATAGTATATTTTATTATTTATATTCTATATTTTTTTCATATATATTATTAAAAGACACGCTCACGCTCTATTTTTCTGAGAAGTCTTGTAGAGCAGTCCTAATTCAAGCATAATTCAACATAATTATTTCTTGCCATCGCTAGTATTCCATAATTTATATTTTAAAACTTAATATTAATTAACAATTATATCTAATGAGTGTGTGTAATTTGTCCATAATATTATGATTATTGATTGCGAATAAATTAAGAATTTTGTAATATATTAATTTTAATTTTTATATTTCATTTTTTTTTTTTATCTCTTATTATCTTATTTTTTTTTTAGTTTAACTTTTTATTGTACGTTCTAAATTTTTTCTCTCGAGAAAAAAAACTAATTATGTTTTTTGGATTCAGTAAGTCATGTTTTATATAAGTGCAAAAGAATATTTCAATATTCAATTTTTTCAAAACTATTCTCATACTGACTCATCATCAAAATATGCACGAATAATTAATTATTTCTTTATTTACCCTAATTTTTATATAGACAAAATATATTATTATATATTATATTATATATTTTTAATATTATTTATTCTAAAAGAAACAAATAACGCGCCATGTTTTAATAACGACTCATCCTTAAAATATGTACGACTAATTATTTTTTTCGCGCGCGTTTTAATTTTTGCAAAATCAAAATATATCAAGTTATTATACTTTTTTTTAAAAAAAAAAAAGAAACAAAGAACGTACCATGACTCATAAGTGGAACTAACTTTAATATTTGAATAATATTTTTTTTTTGATTAAATAAATATATTTTTGCAAAAGGAAAATGCCAATTCCTCATTTTTTGTTAATAATGAAAATTATCTTTTATTAATTTAAATAAATTATGCGGGATTGATTAATACGTTAGGTAGAACACCTGCGAATCTGCTGCTGAGGCGCACAAAAATTTCATATATAAGCAGGAGGAATTTTGTACTCGAAATCAGATCAATTCTGGGAGGTACTCGATGCTGACATTAGTTCTTTGACGCTCCTTAAAATCTGCGTCTGTCTCGTTGTAATGCTGCACCTCCTGTTTATTATCCCCTACACGTATATACTGTGCGGGGGATGAGGGAAGAAGTTCTAGTTTCTCTCATGATATTATTTTTCCTTTCCCGTCGTTCCGACTCCAAATATAACTTATTCTACGCAATTAATAAAACGTATAATTTCCACTCTTTATAGAATTTTTTTTGACTCCAAGAAGACGAAGACGACGAAGAAGAAGAAGAAGAAGAAGAAGAAAAAGAAGAAGAATGGAGGTCCGAGTCAGCTGCTATTTTTTTAAAATAAGACCGGTAAATGTCAATCAGTCGGACGAAGAGGAAGAAGTGGGGCACGAACAGGACGATAACAAAACCAGAAGATTAAATATAAACGCTAAGTTGAAAAAATTACAGGAGGATATTTCTAAATATCAAAAAAAAAGTAAAAGCTCGGGTATAGTTAAAAGAAGTGGCCTCGAACATAAAAAACGAAACAATAATAATATTACTATCGATAATAATACTATTAACGGTGCAGTAGACGTCGAATCCTCCCACAGCTACGACGAGCGACATAGTCACGAGACGAGTCCCCAAGAATACGATCCCAATCAAACATTAGCACTTAAAAACTATAAGAATTATTACGAAAAATGGCGAAATCTGGAAAAGAACACCAAAGATATCAAAGAAATGGAAAAACAACTGAAAGAAAAATCGAACTTGATTTCGAAAATATTAGCTGAGTGAAAGTATATATCTGAAACGTTTTAGAAAAAAGCCTATATATATATAATTTATATATTTATATATATAATATATATATATTTATAATATATTAATATATTATATATATATATATATATATAATATATATAATATATATATATATATATATATAATATTATAATATATATATATATATATATATAATATATATATATATAACTTAAAAAGGCAAATATAGAAAAGAGCTTAGGAGAAATATTTTGAAAGTATGAAACTTTACAGGAAAACAATTACAATATTTCGGATCAGCGGTATAAGCATATTCCAGTAACATTAAAAAAATCTCGAAAAAGTATGCCACTTTCAGAAAATAATTACATATTTGGAATCAGCATATAAAGCTTATTATATGTAAAGTCGTTTTGTGATTTAAAACTAACGATATAACCCTACGTAGAGGATAGATACAGGAAGTCAGGGTTCTCGGCCTCTAGGTGGATGACGGGGGGACTTCGTCGCACCCTCTGTCCCCATACAAGCTAAGCCCCTAATGGATAATATGTTTCCTTGAAAACTTGCAATTTTTTAGGGGCTCGAGCCGATGGGGGACAGAGGGGGGGACGGAACGACTTTACATATACTAAGCTTTATACGCTGATTCCAAATATGTATTTGTTTTTTCTGTAAGTGTGTACCTTTCGAGTTTTTTTTTTAATTTTTTTTTTATTTTTTTTTTTTTGTTTACATTCCGGTAATAAGCTTTATACGCTGATTCAAATATGTATTTGTTTTCCTGTAAGTGTCACACTTTTCGAGATCGAGATATTTCTCCTGGCCCTTTTCTGGGAATTATGCCCTTAAAAAAAAGTAAGTATTATCAATCCTCATAAAACTGTATGTGGTAGAACAAAATGCCACATAATTTTTTTGTTATAACTCCTTTACTTAGCTATATATAATTATATATATATATTATATATATTATATATATATATATTAATATATATTTATATTAAATTAAATAAAATTATATAAATATATATATATATATATATATATAATATATATATATAATTATATATATATTAATAATATATATATATATATATATAATATATTAAACTATTAATTATAAAAGGAAAAAATTTAACTTTAACTGCTTCATCTTTACTAAAATCAAGTAAAGATTTATATAATTTTTTTTTTTACCGCGGCTACGAATAAAAAATTAAACAAGATTGTAAATACAGAACCTGAAATTCTATGCCTTTGAAACGCGAGCACTTAGATTCACATAACCCATATAATTATAATATATATTATATATATATTATATTAATATATATAATATACTCTATAATTATATATATATATATATTATAATATAGTATATTAATAATATATATATATATATATATCTATAATATAAATATATATATATTTATTTATTTATTTATTTTGCTGCACTTTTTCCCGGCTTGAGCGGGGTGTGGTAACGTACAGTCTTCACTCACGACCTCCCTCATCTCGCCTCAACCTACCTCCTCCACGCCATCTAATCTCTCGCAACCCTACCCTTTCCCCTCCCTCATCCCTCCCATCTCCAGCATCTCCTTTATTTCCATCCATCCCTCTCCTTGGTCTCTCTCCCCTTACCTCTCTTACTATCCCTCCGCTCCCAAATCTCCTATACCAAACTCTCTGTTCCTCCATTTCTTACTAGACTGCCCATACATCTTAACATTCCCTTCTCCGGCTTCTTTCTCAACCATTCTCCAATACAATTCCTCCCTCACCTACCTATTATAATCCCTTCTGCTAACACCACAAACCGCTCAACCCCTTCATCTCCAATACTTCCAACTTCTTCCTAGACTGGCATTCAACCCCCAAGTTTCACACCCATACAACACGGCTGGTACACAAATTTTTTCAAACATACTTATCTACTTCTGTGATAGATCCCACACATTTTCCTCTTTTTTTCCATCTTTTCCTTCAAATTAGCTAATTCTCAAAATCTCATTCTATCTCCTATAATATAATAGATATATATATTCTCCTATATCCCCCTTACCCAATTCCATCCCTAAATATCTAAAAATCCTTTACTTCCTTCCAAATAACTTACACCCCTCTATCTACCCCTACCCCTCTCCCCTCCTCTCTTTCCTACCTCCTCCTCAAATACTACACTTACTCTTACTGATTTTTTTTAAGCCCCTTTTGTCCACACATTCTCTCAAACTTCCTCACCAAATACCTCAGCCCTTCGCGTTCTTCGCCACTAGGGCTGTATCGTCCGCAAAGAATATCATCATGTTCTCGCCCCATTTATCATTCCATTCATTCAATTCCAAGTCCCTCACGCGCCCCACCATTCCTCTGCAAACATCTCTCATAACAGAAATAGCACGGCGACAATTAACACACCCTTGCATAAATCTCACCCAACCCCAAACATCTCATCCATTATATAAAACACTTCCACACATTCTACTATTTCCTATACAAAAAGCCACTATCCCTTCGGGGATTAACTTATCAGTCTTATCCATTTCCTCCACACCCATATATCCCCCCTCTCCTCTATCCATAGATATTTCTCTAATCTAAAATAATCACTTTCCCTTTCTCTCTATAAACTTTTCTTCCACAAGCATCTTTAGTGTAGAAACACTTGGTCCCCAACAATGATACAACAACCCTCTTCCTCCGCTAAATCCTCTTGTTCTCCATTCTGCCCCTCCGTTAACCTCTCACGTGCTCTCATCAGTATTCCTCCCATATACTTTCCCCTACCAACTTAAAAGACATATACCTCTCTAATTCCCCACATTCCATCCTATCCCTTTCCCCTTATAAGAGAGAGACAAAACAACCATCCATTCCAATGCTATTCCTTCTTCTCCACATTCCTCCAACATATTTATACTAACTATACGCCATTCCTACCTCCCTATAAATATATTAGAAATTTCATTCCTCACCCATCACAGACACCTGCGGACTTTTTTCCCTTTTTTTTCCTTTATTGCAGGGCCTAATAATTTCCTATTTGTATTTCATACCTCCCTCCTCCCCAGTCCCTCCCATATCCACGACTCTTGCAATACTTCCTCCCTCCATTCCACTCATTAATAATCCCTAAAATAACTCCCCCACCTCTTCCTCACACCTCTATCCTCTCCTCACTATCCCTCCCCATTCCTCCTACACTACCATATACTCACCTAACCTCTCCCCCCAACCCCTCCCTTCTTCTTATTATATATAATATATATATATTCCCAGAACATCAATTGCTCCCCGATTCCAAATTTTCCGTCACTTTTCTAAACCATTCATCTTTTGCTCTTCTCTTCGCCCTCTCAACCGCCCTCTTTGCTTCCACTCTAACCTTTCTATATTCCCCCCAGCTTTCCTCTCTCCTATTTCCCAACCATTTCACATAAGCCACCTTTTCCTTTTCACCACCTCCTTCAACTCCTCACTCCACCATTCACTCCCTTTCTTCTACCCCCTTGCCCCCCACCGTTCTTCCACTCCACATACCCTTCTAGCCTCTTTACATACTGCCTCTTTAAATCTTCCATCCACTCCCCTCCACCATCCCTCAATTCCCGTCCCTCTCACGTTTCTCCACCTTTCCTCCATACGCTCTCATAAAACTCCCTCTTAACAAACACTGTCTCCTCTCCAATTTTTCCACTTTATTTATCACACTTTCTACTTACTCTCGCTCTTTTAATATAAACCCCCCTTTCCCTAAACGTCACCTCTCCTCCTACCTTATCCTAAACGCAACCACCAAAAGTGATCCGATATCCCCCTCCCCGCCCCTTTAAATACATTTACATCTAGTAATCTACCCTATCCTTCCATTTACAACAACATAATCCAGTATCGCACACTCACACCACGTTATCTCTCCATACTTAGTATATTATGATTTTCACTTTTTTTAAAACCATGTATTCCCCACTATCATTCTTCTTCTTTCAACACCAACTCTAACAGACTCTCTCCATTAACATTCCTCTCGGCCCTTTCAATCAAATGGTCCTACTATTTCTCTCTCCCACCTCCCCCCCCTCCGCTTCACATCCCTAGCATTCAAATCCCACCAAAGTACAAATTTATCATTAAGCCAAAACTTTCCCCACACTATTCAAACTTCCAAAAACTTTCTCTTCTCCTCCTTCCTCGGCTCCATTCACTGGTGCATATGCACATTAAGAATCCACATTTCCCGAATTTTACTTTAACACCACAATATCCTTGAACTCACCTGCATAGAAACTTTAAAAACCTATATCCCGACACCATACTTTCCTCATAACTATTCCCACCCCTTCCCTCGCCCTCACTCTCTCGTTCCATCGCCTGATATTATATTACCCTTGTTTTTCCCCCAAATCCATCCATCCCTCTTTCCTTCAGCTTAAGTTTTTCTGTTACCCCCTAGCACATCCACCTTTTTTTTCGAACATTAACCCCAGTCTTCCTCCCTTCTTCAAATCCTGTTTACCCACCTCTCTAATTCATACACTCCCACCCTAATTCCTCTCTCGCTCCCCATCACACATCCTACTACCTTTTTTTTTTTTTTTTTTTTTTTTTTATATATATTACTTATATTATCTTATATATTATATTTTTTTTTCTAAATATATACTCCCTCAGGCTGTACGCTTTGTGGGACATACCACCCCACCCTAGGTCTTCCCAACCTAGCGCGCCCCACCCCACCCAACGGCGCCTTACTCACCCGCTATTCAGAATACCCACAATAATAATACTTAAAAAAAAAAAGGTTAAAATATAATATAAACAAGGTTAAAACCTACCTCTATCTGCTCCTCTCCCTTCCTCCCTTTAAATTTCAACCGTTAAAACTTTAATTCTAAAAATCTTTATTCAATCAATTAAAATTCTCCAAAATCCCCCACATATACACACACACATTTGCCCATACACATTTGCCCATACACATTTAAATATATATATTAAAAATATACAAATAAAAAAGGAATGTCAAGAACAAATGAATAACTTAAATAATCAAAACTAATATAAATGCTCCCGAATATCACTCCTTGTAGGATATGGAATATATCTCAACTCAAATCGTTTTTGTCCAGCAGATTTTCTCCAGAAGAACAAAGTTTCCTACCAAGCCAACTTTTTCTGTTTGAAAATATATCTCATATATAGGATACTCAACCTAATTTCACACATACATAAATATTGGCAGACATCCACAGATCTATGATTTCCTTCTTGCAAAGAAAGATTGACGTCGTAAATGTCAATCGCTGCTGAGAAATGAATTTTCTCCAAAATGGCCACTGAGCACTTAGAATATTGGACTTCTTCTTCGATGAAAATCTTGGAAGATTGTATGGAATATTGAAGAATGTCTTGAAGAATAATTATGGTCGCCTTTTATGAACATTAATTCTCATATAAAAGACATTCCGTAAAAAATATCTTGTATGATAACTAGTTATAACAATTAGTTTCAATTATATTTCACGTTCATATGCTAAGGGTTAAATTTGAGCATTATTGTTCTCAGTCTACGATACGAGTTTACCTGTAGCTTGATATATGTCAACAATATAGGAAATGATGTGATTCTTCACAGAGTTCGTACACAATTTATACAATAGATCGAAGCAATATTAATAAACAATAAACATCTTGCAATGTCACTGGATACAATAGA
>JABUQX010109389.1:30000-32500 GCA_015478945.1 Trachelipus rathkii
GGGGTGACGTAAAGGTGGAAGGTACGCGAGTGTAAGGCCTTGAGCACGCTGCCCGCTGCGGTACCTATAGAAAGAGATAAAGCACCAACATCGCGCCGCAAAGATAGAGGTCAAGGGACTGGAAAGTACAGGAACAGTTTTATAAAGCCTTTGGCTTTGACTCGACCTATCCAAAAGCCGGGTGAAAACCGAGAGCCCACCCAGATAAGAGTGCTGTACTCCTTGCAAGTAAGAATGAGGACCTTACATAGCTAGAGCAAAAAGAAAGAGAGGAAAAAAGTCTCGCAGTCTAAACAGAACTCCCAGTTCTTTGAGGCCGCCCTAGCAACCATGGTGATGTGAGGTTTCCAAGACATCTTTTTGTTTATGTAAGGCCAAGGATGTTTATATTGTCAACAGGAAGGAGACGCGAAGAGAACCGTCGAAAGAGATAGGAAAGTTTGGAAGTGTCTTAGAGAGGGAGATTTGTAGAAGTTGAGTTTTTTAAAGGATTTGAATTTCACAAGGTTCAGAAGACCCCACCCGGAAATTCTATCCAGATCAGCTGAAGAATAGAATGGAAAGATTAAGACGAGAAGCAATTCTAGAAGTAAAAGAAGGAGCAGAATTGAAATGATTGAAGATGAAGGGTCGAGTCAGCGGCATAATAGTGAATAGAGTTAGAATGTTGCAGGCTGAGAAGATCATTATGAAGAAGTAGGAATAAGTTAAGGAGATAAGACAGAAAACCCTGAGGAACACACTATTGACAGAAAAGGAAGAAGAAGTCGCCCCATCAACCACAGCCGATATTGAGGGACTTGAAGAAAGCTAGACATAGTAAGCAAAGAGAAGGAAGAACCAAAGGAGGGGAGTTGGAGAGCAAGTGACGCCATGCCACACCCGGTCAAAATCTTTTGATATGTCAACGGCCACAGCAGTCTCTCCGTATTCCTAGGGCGGAAAACCATAAAATCAGTAAGATAGGAAGTATATCGCCAGTAGACCTCGAGCGCCGAAAGCCGTACTGGCGATCGAAAGAAGTGAATGAGTATTCTAGATGAATGCTAAAGAATGAAGAGTTGAGAAAGAGTTCAAAGATCTAGATAGAATACCACGTAAGAGCTATAAGGGCGATAGTTTAGAGGATCAGAGTGCTTCCTTTTTTCGGAATAGGTTGGCACATGTGCGTGGTTCCAACACTGAGGGAAAGTGTTAGTATTGAGACCTAGAGAATATAGTTGAACGAGGGGCGGGTATAGCACGGAAGCACACTCCCTCAAAACTCGGGGAGGAATGCCACCCGGGCCACCCGCCTTCCTAACGTTTAATAGATTTCAGGAGCCATGCACCCGATCCGAATGTAATCACAGGCAAAGGCATAGGACACCTGAGACGAAAAGGAGGAGGATGAGGAATGCCCAGAATCGTCCCAAGGTTGAAGTTAGAGGAAAATAGGAAAGCGAAGAGATTGCCTTTTCAGTTGGAGAATCTAGCACAGAACCATCAGACGAATAAGAGGAGGAAAGGCAGATTTTCAGAAGTTGTTAGAGATGTTTTTGGCCAAGAGGCCAGAAAGATTTTGTCAGTAGGAGACTTATGGCGGTTGCCGCACTTTCGTTTGATGAAACCCGCTTTGCTCGTCGAAGAGTATCCCTGCAACGATTTTTAGCAGAATGAAATTAGACAGAGTGATAGGAGAACCGAGAATTTTTCCACTCCGATTAGCGCACTGCCTCTACCTGAATGGGCCAGAGAACAAGCACGATCGAACCATGATTTATGAGGAGAGAAAGATTAGTCGAAGAAGGAATGAACCTGCTCATGCCATCAACGATTACAGCTCCACCTTAATCGGCAGAGGTCGAAGCGTTCACCAGAGACAGAGCAGTCATTCCAGTTATAGTTAGCGTAGAAGCAACGTAAGGCCCCCAATCGCCCATCAAAGTGCCAGAAAAGAACGAGTAGGCAGGGATGGAGCTGTGGAGAAGAAAGTATTAAAATTAAAGAGCATATAAGGTTGTTGTCAGATTTACCGATAGGAGCGAAGTGGTGTATATTTTAAGAGAGAAGGACTAGTGGTGAAAACATAGGTCAAGTGTGTTTAAGAATTGGTTAGGTGACGATCCGGAATGTGTGGGTTCTTTAATTAGCTGTCCAAGATGTTGAGAATGCTGAATGCACTTCGGCCTCCTCTGCCAGCCTAAATCGGTATCGAGAGGACCTCCAAACCATTCAGTGTAAATGTTAGCATTTGAAATCCCTAAAATAGACGGACCTCAGTAATTTGATGAGAAGATATAACAGTCTCGTGAGAAGGTAGTAAGATATTTCAAGAAAAGGCGTGAAAATCCTGTTCTTTAGGAGAGCAAGTAGCAGAGAGCACAAGATATTGTAAGTAGATAGGGAGAAAGAATTTAAGCCATAGAAATCGAAATTAGGAGATTCGAGATTCACGAGACGTGTAAACGGAAAGTGTTTATGTTAACATAAAGGGCACAATAACTCCCCTTTAGACGGA
>JABUQX010109389.1:40000-58784 GCA_015478945.1 Trachelipus rathkii
ACAATTTAGAGGTAAGTTCTCTCACTTTATAACAATCACCGATATATTTGTCTATATTGTTTGCAATTCAATGGTGATGTTATGATTATTAACATTATAGTATATATAACGATACTACTAAATTAATCATATAGGTAATATAACATATAACGAATTACTACCTATATTACTATATATCATAAATATATATTATATACACGTTATATATATATATATATATATATAATATATTATAATATATATATACTATATAATATATATATATATATATATATATATATATTATATATATATATATAAGTATATATATATATAATGAAAATCCCGATTGCTTAATTGTATAAAAAACCCCAAGTAAAAAAAGGATATAGAATCCAGTAAAATAAATTAACATTAAATTGTTAATGATATTTATTAGAACTACTTTGAAAACACATATTGTGAAATAACATTTTACTTCAATAATATTCTCACGATATTAATAATTTTCTCACGGTTTTCCCTAAGGGTTTTTCCCAAATTTCGCAATAGTAATTTTCATATTAAATTTTATTTTGCATAAAAGTTGAAATTTCGCAATAAATCGCCGGATACCCATCCTATTGCTAAAACGAAAATAAGATTTCGGTAAACAACCAGCGGGCTAATTACAAAGCCAAGGAACATTGGGCTACGAACGCTCATTATTCCAGACCTTATCAAACTAGTTATTACACAAAGTAAAAACGACAGTTATAAGTTTTATCAGTTGAAACCAATCAAAATAAAGTAAAAAAACTCTAAGTCATTTGAACTTAGAAAAATTTACTAAATTAGCCTCCATTGACTTCAGATATCCAAGATTTTAATTTCAACTTGGGCATGGTTTTCGAGAAACACCCGTATCTTGTTCCTAAAAATTTTTTAAAACAAATATTAAGAATGCATTGCGAAAGTATTATAGAAATTTTAAGCCAAATTTTAAAAATAAATAAATAAATTCCGTCAACCCTCAATACTAACTTTACAGTTTTGGTAATGTAAGTAGACGAAGCAGTTTAATTTTTAATTATTATTATTATCATTTGAAAACTTTTAATTTTTTATTTTTGAAATTTTAATTTTTGAATTTTTTTTCAAATCTGTTAATACATAAATATCAAGGAAATATTTTTATTATAGAAAATTTTATTGGTTGAAAATTTCGAAAGCATTTTAAAGTGCCTGACAAATTAACTTCGAATAATAATATTTAATTAAAAAAATAACAAAAATAATAAAAATTTAATAATAACAATAGAAATAATAAAATAATAAATAAAATAAATTATTAATAATAATAATAATAATAATATTATTATTAATAATAATAATAATAATAATAATAATAATAATAATATTAATAATAATAATAATATAAATAATAATAATATTATTAATAATAATAATGAAAAAGGAAATTGCCGTCTACAACGATTCTAGACAATAGTAATACGTCATATTAGCA
The DNA here is from genome assembly GCA_015478945.1 of Trachelipus rathkii. Taxonomy (NCBI): domain Eukaryota; kingdom Metazoa; phylum Arthropoda; class Malacostraca; order Isopoda; family Trachelipodidae; genus Trachelipus; species Trachelipus rathkii. The sequence continues at coordinate 41,487 of JABUQX010109389.1, forward strand.
TCACCGGATGTTAATTACTACTTCAGTTTTGAAGGTCATGGAACCAGGGTAATATATTTAAACACATAAACTTACATGACTATGTGTGAACCAGGTAACTGGGCGTAAAAAGTTATATTTACGTGTGTACCAGGAACACACAAATTATGTACATTTATGTATAGCGCGAGACCAAAAATTATATATATTTTAGCATACCACATAAACTAATATATAATATATATATTATATATATTATAAACATTTGTAAATATATATATATAATATATAGATATAATATATATATATATATATATTATATATATATAATATATATATATATATATATATATATATATATATATATATTATATATATATATATATATTATATGATATATTATTATATCTTTATATATATAAATATTAATATATTTATAAATATATTATATTATATCACCTATATATATATATATTATATATATATATATATATATATATATATATATAATATATATTATATATATATATATATATATATATATATATTATATATAATATATATATATATAGTATACCAATATATATATATATATATATATATATATATAATAGAACATACCTGAAAATACATTTGTGAACGTATTGTATGCATATTTACTCATGATACAATTATATATAATAATTATGTATATATGCTATATATAAAAAAAAACAAAATATAATATATATATATATATATATATATATACATAAATATATATATATATATCTATAATATATATATATATATATATATAATTTATATAATATATATATATATATATATATATAATATATATATATACTATATATTATATATAATAATATAATATATATATATATTAATATGTTATATATATATATATATATATATATATAGCTATATATATTATATATATATATTATATATATATTATAGTTATATATATATATATAATATATATATATAAATATATATATTATATAAATATATATATATTCAGTGAAATTTTAAAATGTGTTAAATTACAGAAAGACTTTTAAAATACGAGTCTGGGCTTAAATTTACTTACTTAAGCTTAAATTTAATTACTTAAATTTATGTAGCTTATTTGTTAAGATTTTTTTAAACTCTTGGTTAAACTCTTAATTAACTTCGTTAAACTTTGTTAAGCTTATCGTTAAGCTTATTAACTTTGTTAAACTTATTTATGTTTAAAAGTTTATGTATTTTTATGAATAATACTATATGATTAACATTTTCATATAAATTCATTGCCTTACTTAACTCCAAAGCCTAAGCTTGGCCAACTGAATGGATTTAATAACACACCCATATTTAAATAATAGTATTTTAACTAACTTGAAAATTTTGGAAATTGACATTATACTAAATTTGAGACACTATTTGACATTTATTAACAATGCTGAAGAGTGCTAATAAACTTAACTTTTCTTAATTTTATGAATTACGACAATAATTTATTTATGTAAATATAGAACTATAAAAATAAAGAAATAAAAACTGAACAATTTTTCATAAACATTTTCTTCAAGAAGTAATCATCGCAAGGAATACTTAGCAGCGTTACTAGGTATTGAAATCATTAATAGAGGCTGCAGTTTTAGCTAAACCGCTATAGAAATAGGAAAATACCCTAGGACATAAAGCACCCGACAAAATCTTCTTGATTTATAATAACGCCTCAAAAGCGGTATACATAGCTCTCGAAAAGTAAGGGGTTTTGAGAAAACAGTCGTAAGCAGAAGAGACCCAGAAGTTAAAGCTAAATCCCAGCAGTCCAGTTTTGGCGCACGAATTTTTTAACGGGACCTATTTAGAGCTAGATCTAAAAGCCTAAAGTCCTATCCGGAAGAAGAAAGAAAAGCACTTTCCATAAACAGTGAAGAAAATAAATACAAAAATTTCAAAATAAATATTGATTTCCTAAATTGGTGACGTCATATATAAGCCCAGACAAATCGTATATTCGGAGTAAACGAAAACTCCGAAAATTTTCATTAACACCAAGACGTCCAAAATTTCCAAGAAGGAATCACCAAAGGAACAAGGTCAAAATCGCCATCTAAATGGTAAAGAGGTCAGTTAAATTTCTCAGTTGTATCTATTTTTCATAACAGTAATCCCCGACTTGCAGTGGATCCAAAAGAGATCACAAGTCAAAAAGTGCCAAAATAAATACTTTGTATGCGTATATATATATATAGAAATATATATATATATATAAATATATAGTCGTATTTATATTTGCTTGCACATAAAATTTGCACAAGTACGTAAAGAAAAATATAGAGGCAGTGTAATCAATAAAAATCCCTTAAAAGTCACTTATAAAAACTTTACGCGATTAGAGTAAAACATTGCACTTGTTTTTAACACAATCTATCTGTTAAAGAAAAATTTTTAAAAATCTCACAAATCTTTTCTCTCTAAAAATAGTTAAATAGAAGAACACTATTAACAATAAACCATCTCAATTGCTTACAAAAACATTCTTATAAAAATTCTTGCTATAAACAATAAGAAAGAAAGCAAAAACTTTATTAAAGCCACTTTGCATCTATAATTAGTAACGTAATCTATCACAGACCGGAAGTCTGAAGTCTGTTTGTGAAGAAATATTAAAGCGTCTAAAGAACAATTTCTACATCTTAATTAATTGCTATTGTACTATACTACTAATATATACTCACTATATATATACTATATATAGTACATATAAATACTATATATACCACTCACTACTTACTATACTATATTATATATATATAACCGTACTCATAGTAATTATAATATACTATATATATATATACAACTACTTATACTATATATATATACATTGTGTGTGTTCCTGATAGAGTAAAATACACAACGAATAAAAAATAAGTGTGTGTGTGTCTACTAATTTGGTTACACCACAAGAAGTTTAATTTTTCATCCTGATAAATAGGAAAATGGTCTCATTTTTTGTCATGAATAGAATGCTTACTCTCTAATAGCAACCTTTACATTCATTGTTCTGTATTACGCTGTAAATATTTGTTTTGCATTTTATAATTCATCAAAGAGCATACTACTATAGCTCTTCATTTTCATCGAAACCCCCATACTATCAACTATTTAAAAATTCCCTCGAGGACTTTTTCTAAACATTCATAAAGGCGTGAGAAATAAAACCAGGTATAGTCACTATGAGATTTGACGATACTAATAAATTAATATATAATACATATAGAATATTATATAAACTTCCACAGTTTTTTTTTAGTATCTTTAAAACTCATGAACCTATAATATCATACACATAATATATAGACATAATATATCTATAGTATACTTATATACTTCATATACATACTAACCTACTATCTATATATAACTAATCATACTTATATATAGTATAGCTCATATACCTTACACTGACACTATAATACTAATAATATCTATACCTTATTCTTATCGACTACTTAATATATACAACATATATATACTTATACATATACAGTTATCACAGAAAGTACACATTAATATATATCATCATAGTATATACATAACTGCCACTCAATATACATGATTATTAGTAGACTACATTATCACGTACTTATAATATATACATTGTATATACCGATAATAATAATATAATAATATACCTACTTAATAGATAATCGATATACATACTATATATACCATATATTACTATATATATTATATAATATACTCACGTTTAATCCACTATATATACTATATATTTACAAGGTTGTAATTAAAAATTTAATTAGTCGTATTTCAATATTTCATATATCATATATATTACTAATGAATAATAAGTCCATACCGCTTATATCACACATCTATAACAGTAACTAATACTCTACTATATTGTACTTACTATACCTCATAATATATAGTTCATCATACTACTATATATAACTCACTATATATAAATATATACTATATATTAATATATATATATAAGTATATATACCCGATACCACTTATCTATCATACTAACTACTAATTACTGAATATTATTACTTTCATATATAACTTATCATCGTTATACTATATTATTCATACTATACATATAATATATATATAATATATACTATCCTCTTTAATATATATATATTATATTATAATATATATATTATATATATATATTATAATATATAATCTATATACTAATATATATATATATATATATATCATATTCACACTATATATATATATATATATAGTAAATACCTCACACTTATATAATACTATATATTCATACATATATAATATATATATATTATATACTATATCCTATACTCATATCACTCTCATCTTTGGTGTAGTTCCTCTAGTGGACCTGTGAAAGGTGACATTATAACTCCATTGTTAATATACTTTAAGTAAGTGCGAGGACCCACATACGAGAAGCTTGTAGTACACAAATGTGCTACCCAAGGATCTCGGACACCTCATCTACCCCTACCACGCCTGACGACGATCACCACTTAGGATTCCCCCCGGTAGACCCAGGATCCTTCAGTAGCCTACTACAGCAACACACACATTACAACCCACCACACACACCTAGCATTAGTGTCAGCGAAAAATCCCTTTAAACATGACGGGCGCAAAGTACGCATACGTAACGAGAGAGCATAATTAATGACGGCTGTAAATGTGAACCGACTTTTATGTTGCCAAGCATTTAAAATACCATTTTGGATGGGCCCCACAGATCTGGTTGCCAGCATCCACTCTGGATCCCCATGTGAAACTCTGTCGGTTAAAAATTACTTGTAGGCATTTAATTTCGCCCAAGAAGCGATAACAGCAGGAACCAAGAACAAACAATAACTTGCGCACCTTGTACCATCTATAAGCGCAGATGCAAACATCTTCAGCCTCAAGGAATAGCGCTAGACAAGCGACCACCAGAGCTCTCTGAAGGCAACTGTCTTTACGATGAATTTAGAACGATACTTACTTGAAAATTTAGCACCTTTGACGTCGTTTCGCGTTTGGGAGGTATTTGAAGAATTTTCAACGATGAAATGGGGTAAAAGTTCGACCCTAGCGACTTTTTGTCACAAGTTAAGAAGACTGGTGACAGAGTTCTCTGAAGAACTCGAATTTGAGGTCATGGTATCCAATACGTGATTCACAAGAGATGAGAAGGATATTGTTGTGGACTCAGGTCGAACACTTATAATGTAAGTTCACAGATGCAAAGACATAAAGAGAAAGTGGCATAAGATCTTTACAAAAGAAAAAAATACAGCTTCTGACAGCTCGATAAGTAAAGTCTCTGAGTCGCAAAACAAGCTAGATACATAGCGATCGCAGACCGCTTGCGAATGACTAAAACCAGCGACCCTCTAATCTTTAGCCCCTGCATCCCATCTAGCAGTCACCACCATCAGCATACATTCATTCGACCAAGACACGGTCCGATTAAAACGAGAAATGAAATAGCACTTGACAATATGTGCTAGTTCACACACATCGACCTCACACGGCGTCAAGCAATAATCCTCTTCTCTCACCTCCTCTGTCCGCTAGTCACGACATATAACACCTGAGTCCACGCGCATAGTAGCAGTATCAACGAGCGACACATATTCTCATCACCTACGCTATCTTACCAATTGGGGCACAAAGAAACGATCTCATAGACCGCATCAAAGCAGCACTTATAATATGACCCCAAGACGAGTACATTGCTTTAGATTCTCCCTCCACCTTCTCAGCGCATACGCCTGCATCCCACGACGCCCCGATGCCTGTCAAACTAATCCAACCCAATCAATACATCGCTCAGGAGTTTCTCACTCCATAACAATCATAATGACACTACTAGAGCTAGAAGCGTAATAGAGGCAAAGCGGCCAACACCGACCGTTTAGAAAAGTCATAAAGTCCATCTATGCCTGAGCAACGGCCTCGCAGGATCATGGTGCTCGACCAACAATGAAGTAAGGAGACTGAGTCAACTACACCCCACGACGAGGGCGCTAACGCTGAGAATAAAATCTTAAATCGCGGCTCAAGGAGGCGCCACGACCGCTTCCCATAGTCCGAGATTCACTCCTGAAATGGCAGAGCCAACACCAAAAAGCAACCCAGCAAATGAGCGAGCTCACTATCTAAGGTTAATAAAGCTCGTCTAGTAGACTTGCAGACTTACCAGTTAGTTTCCTGGACGCTTGGACACTCCTTCACTGCTGCCGGACGCGCATACACTCTAATCACAAGACATCGAAGCAGTCGCTATCGCCCATCTCAACGACAGCGACTGCTACCTCTAAGAAGACCTTTCCATACCTGCGAAGACACCGTCCACGCTTCAGCAGAGACCCGGTGCAACGAACAGCAGCAGTTCATATTAGGAACATAATACTACACAACAGAATGATTAAAAGTATTGGCAAAAAGGGTAGACGCCGAGATCCCCAACCAAGGAGGAAAAGGCGGACTATCACGGATAACAATTGGTCTAGAAACCGTGACTCGTAACTCCACTCGCATACCAACTTAAGTGAAAAGCGGGTCAAGACAGTGAAATGTTGGAGCTTACTAAAAAAGTGAGCAGTGTAGCTAGAAGGTACAGAACCAAGCTTTTAGAAAAGCGCAAGCGTATCCGTGAGACGTGCATGGTCGCGCCAACAAGAATAGGTAAACCTATTCGAGGGAAGCACACATGCGGCAGAGCTAGCTCTCAAACCATGGATTATCTAACGACACCATTTGCCGCACCAACAGTGAATTGTAAAATATGGGCACGCGCGCGAGCAAAACAATAACGCACCGCACCGCACACGAGTCGCCGCCCATAATTATTTAAATTTAGTATTCCTTAAGACAATAAAATAAAACGTGTTATCATAATAGAACGAGCTCTTCATCGACTCAGGTTCGTCCCTTAACATTCTTAAATACACACACTTTAACGATTTAGAAGGTAGTTTTGATTTAATTTCCAAAGACATTAAACTTAATTTGGAAAGTATTACCCAGGGTGTAATACAGGTGTACGGAATCACCACACTTACATTAGAAATAGCTAATAGAACTTGTCAGTTTAAATTTGTTATATGAAGAAGATGAACTGTGTATTTCGAAGGTTAAACTGCATTGGTAGCGCTGTGATATATGTCACAGGAACATCCACTTATATATCTCGATTTTAAAATTAGGAAGCTGCTATTTCCAAGGAGGAAAGTGAGCACAGGTTTATAAAGAAATCAGACTATATAATTCAATCCAGTATAACCTTTTGATGGTAGATAAAAAACGGTAAACTTATCGCGAAACGATGGTGGCCAAGTGAACTGGTTGCCAACCAACGAATCGAAATAGTATATCTGCGAGAATAAGGAACATCAGGGAACAACGGAGAATCGCTGGCCAGCAACGGAGGAAGAAAAGTAAGACGTCCGTGGACTTCCGAACCAAGATTAATTCTCGGGCGATGCCCATTTAGTACTAGTAAACTATGCCCGCTGCAGACTCTATGGCGACGACAACGAATCCTGTATGGTCAGAGAGGCAGGGAAGAATCTTAAAAACCGACTGTATACCATAATGAAACGAAACTGAGCAAGAACAATAACCAGAAATAAGCGCATTAAATCTATAGAAATAGGCGCAGAAATAAGCGCAGAAATAGAGGCTGGTACCATTAATAACAAAGGTACTCACAGAAACAGCAAGATGATGCCGAAGACTGGTACGAAGATACCAGTAGAGGGAAGTATAAAAGACCGCCTCGAACTCACATGGATGATGTTTTTGAAGGTGACTTGTATTGTTATAAAGTCTCGAGAACTCCGGATCTATATGTAATCCGTGAGGAAGATTCAGAAGAAGAATCAGACACCCTTGAAAAGGACTCTGAAAGCGATGTCCAGAGTGACGAAAATCACACTCATATGGAGTACTCGCTTGAAACGGCAGATATGATGCAGCGCACTGGCAAATTTACAGATGAAGACTCATACACATCCTATGATGAGAATGAGCATAATGGTCAATCATCTGATTCCGATTTAGAAAATAATTATAGTGAGAATGAGCACAGCGCTCACAAGTTAGATTATAAGGAGTTTACTCCTTATCCACCTGATCAAACAGTACTTTTCGATCATGGTGAAGAGAATTATGAATATAATTCTGAAGTAATTGATCAGCACCGGGTTATGATTCAGACTCCTGACCGTCTGCCAATAGCGGTCATTAAACTAGAAAATTTGCCCAGGAAACCCCAACCGTAGTTGAAAGAAGGAAACAGTATCTGGACAGGAATCATAGAAAACATTCTGAAAATAAAATTTTGGTTGATGGTGACGACACAGTACGGTACCGCACCGCACCATCCAATGCTCAACAACATACACCGAATTCTCATAGATATTCAAATTGGTATAGAGATACTACGGAATGCGCACCGAAGTACCTTAATCATGCCAAGACGAATGGAAAGAGAACCAGGAATGGTAAAAGGGCTAGAAGATGGAAGAGTGAGGCAACCCGCACTGAAAACTCAGCCATTCAACACACTCAAGATGTGGAGTGCTTGCAACCATCATATCCATGTCGCAAAAACGCCCTGCACCGCTAAAAGGTCAGATATAGCGGTTCAAGGGCCTAAAACTAAAACCCACACAACCAGGTCACTGTGTACGCCAAATGCCGTACGTAAGGCGTCTAAGTATCCACACATCATACGAAGGTGAAGTTCGAAGGAAGTTCAGGCTAAGTACTGATGGAGATGCGAACTTGGAATTTGATTCACGCCAACAAGCATCCAAGCTCAACACAAGTTCTGAACTACCAAGAAAACAAATACCACAAAGACACACTCATAAATTACAAGATATAAGATGTTGCAGCTCTTGAGAACATGACTTTGTGAGTAATGACAGTAAGGAACGAAGAGCTAGGATATGGGCCCCAGAAGCTGACGATGATCTAATCCCGTCCATTCGCCCTTCGACGGGAACAGAGCGATAAAGACTCTCAGCATAGACATGATTGCAGCCCCCAAACTCTCAAATCCAATCTGACCCAATAAACGCAATTTTATGTTCAAACAGTCTACGATAACAGAAAGACAATAAAGAGATAAAAATTTGTTAGCTCAAGTAAAATAGTACACGGTTTCTAAAAACTTAAGATAAATACACACCTGAAATAAATGGAGAACCTTATCTATACGAAGATACAGATACAATGTGTATAGTTAAACTTAATAATAATAAAAGAATCATACCTAATTATAAGTATATCTTAGAAGCTAAAATTGAAGATGAAAAAGCGCAACAATTACCTGACAACAGTATGGTAATTACAGTCCCAACTGATGCCTTTAGAGGTAGCGCAGCCATCTTTATACGGAGTACTTTATCAAATGTGAAAGAAGGTAATATAATTATAGAGCTGATTAATTTAGGGAGCCGCCCTATTGAAATAATAAAGGGTGAAGCCATAACAACAGCCTATCCAGTCTTGAGAAGAAAACATACAGAAATAGAAAGAGTCAACGCCACACGCAATACCATGATGAAGCAGATACACGCACAGACTATGCAAGAGTCCAGAAAAGATTATAAAAAGTGGAAGATACCCACAATAACCGAAGGGTTATCAGAAAAAGAACTGTATATGACTTATAAAGAGATACTGACGAAAGACGAAGAAAAGTATCGAGTGTTACAACGACCTGAGGAACTTGAAAACATTATAGATTTTTCTACTCCACATGATAAACCAGAAAGAACGTTGTGGGACTTGGGCCAGAGATGCACCCTCCACTAGGGCAGTTCCCACACTATTCAATATTAAAAATTAGAACTAGAATGAGAAATGCCCATAAGGTCCTCGTTCATCTCCACGCGATCACCCGAAGCGATTCCACCGACCTCCAACGCTGACTAGCCTCACTCAGCGTGCTAATCAGCAATCCCAGATCTTTCGGTGAACCGATATAATACCTCGGACAAGAGGACCCAGGATTGAGGAAGCAACCCCTGATTGTGAATACATCACCGTGTCTCCCTCACCAAGTAGTCCATTGCTATGTGAATACCAAGCAATCCTGGCAGCGCCTGGTCCCCGTATTGTGTCGATTATCGGTACAGATAAATAAGTAGCGTCTAATACGGATGCACGCATCATGGTCCCCCTCAATACCCTTCATTCCAAGATACGGTGAAAACTCCTAGGGTGACAGCTAAGACGTACAAACTATGATCTTCAGCTGTGCTACGCACGTTGCCCTGATGGCTTGTCTACCAGCGATCGGTCGCAACTCTTCCGAACGTGAACGAGCAGTTAGACCCTCATCGCTACCCTGACAACTTTCATGCTACTCTTAGAACACTTCAGAGAGGACGCTATGCACCTCCCGAGTTCTGCAAATGGCTCTTGAAAACAATCGCCCTGCGGTCAGGTCATTAGCAATAATGAGTCTCTGATGTTAAGGTGGATTGCTATGGCAAGCGCATTTGTCTCTCATACATTGAGACCGATCATTCATAATATACTCTCCTAGCGATTGTACCTTCTCATCTACTAACCTCAAGCCTATCAAGCAGTTTTTGACTGCACTAGGAAATGGCTAACGTTCAAGCTTAAATTGGAGAAAATGCCAATTATTTCAAAAAAGAAATAGTGCTTTTTATACGACTACTTTGTATTTACTGTGGTCCACAGGGGTTAACAGTAGACCCTGAGAAGCTTGCAAACTTTATCACACAAATTAGGACACACCTGGGCTAGTGTGACCAGTAAGTACGCTCAGGTTGTTATTAGGGTTCCCTTCGGTACTTTCCTTTAGATCTCTTTTGCCGATTCTTTTCATAAGTACGGCCGAACCACCTAACCAAACCTAACTTACAGATAAAAAACAAGTGAATTCGTTTGGGCGGCCGTCGAGCGAACCAAGACACAGCATCATCACATCTTGCAGCCCAAGCTACACCAAGACTCCTTACTGCTACGGCAACGCATCAAATCGTACAATATTCCCGGACTTCAATAAAGAATTTATTGTTGTAACCGACGCATCCATTCACGGATTAGGAGCAGTATTACTACAAGAAAATGAAAAAGGAGAAGAATTACCTTTAGCTTTTGCAAGCAGAACATTGACAAAAGCAGAAAAGAATTACGCCCCTACGGAAATGGAATGTTTGGGGATCATCTTTGCGTTAAGGAAGTTTAAGAACTTAATATATGGATATAAGATAAAAGTGAAAACTGATCATTCAGCAGCAGTAGCAATATTCACTAAGAAAGATTATCCAACGGCTAGATTAGCTAGATGGTCTTTAACAGTATCAGATTTCAATCCAACCTTTGAACATATAAAAGGTACGAAGAACTCAGTTGCAGACTTCTTATCCAGATACATCCCTGATACAGGTGAAATAGATGATGAAGAGATAAGAGCAGAACAAACGAGACAAGAAAAACTCAATATGATAGAGCAACATCCTAGAGAAAATAATAGTTTTAAAATTAAGAAAATTAAGAACTCCAATAATAAAGATAAAGATACAGATAAAGGTAAGTTTAATAATAATATTAAAGATATAGGTAAAACAGATGAAATACTAACATTAGATACTGCAACTATTTCAAGAGAACAAAAGAAAGCAGTCGAAATGAAGGTAGAATATGAAGAACTACAAAAGGGTAGAAAATTAAAAGGTTTGAAATTCTTTAAAGATATGATTTACATAAAAATAAAAGAAAACTATAAGATATGGTTACCCAAATCTTTGATAGATATAGCCATTGATATGACTCACTCAATTCAAGGTCATAGTGGGTCAGAGAGAACTCTAGAAAAACTAAGAAGGAGATATCATTTTCAAAATATTAGAAAAGTAGTTGAAGAATTTTGTAAAAGCTGTCATACGTGTCAAGAAGCGAAAGGTTCTAAGCCTAAAAAGGCAACAATAAAAACATATCCTTTAGCGGATCAACCATTCCAAAAGATTGCTATGGATATAATGGGTCCATTAACAACTACATCGAAAGGGAATAAAATCTCCCAGTACCCATCAGGCCCTTCCTCATCTATCTCGCTCCCCACCACACCTCGCTAGGCGCCGCGCACTACTCACCCCCACCCGACACCTCTGACCGAGCATCGCACTAATCCCTGGCAGTTTGCTGCGCAATCCCTCACGTCACCATAAGTCACGCCATCACCACCATCGACAACAATTCTCACATCGTCGAGCAATTCCGACCCACATCAGTACACCCCACACTTCAGACATCACCTACCACCAGTTCGCACGGCCAACTATGTCCACCTTCAACAGCACCGAATCATCACACGCACTCCCGCCAACGGGCAAAGCCAAATTACTGCACATCGTCTCTGGAGGGATCAACTTGCGCCTGATCATCTGACTCCCGTTAGGTGGAAATGGGGACCCTGCGCCCCTGGTGGTCTAGAACGCCTCTCTCACCCATCAAGCACACCCACACAACACACCTCTATCACACCACCGTCAGCTCTTTCGCCACTCGATACGCACGGCAAGCCTCCCACCGCCACCGCTCTCCTCTCACGTCCGGCACCCAGCATATATACTCCGTCTTTAAAGATCAATTAACAAGATATGTAGAATTAGCAGCATTGAGATCGAGAGATAGTGATAAAATAGTAGATGTTTTTATAGATAGGATAATAGTATGCCACACCGTGCCAGATACGATAGTCTCTGATAATGCATTGGAATTTGTAGGAAAACTCATGAAAGGAGTATGCAGAAAGTTTAAGATTAAAAAGGTAGAAATAAGTAGCTACCACGCTAATAGCAATGGTTTGGTGGAAACCACAAACGCAAATATAGCGAACTTTCTGAGATGTTATGTAAAAGATAATCAGCGCGATTGGGACCAATATTTACCTTTGGCCCAAGCAGCTATAAATAATACATACAACGGTAGCATTAAAACAGATCCACATTTCCTGCTCTATGGTTACACTAAGCGTATGCCGTCAGATATACCATCTGAAGCCTTAATAAAACCTAAAGAACCTAAACCTATAAGGGAGGACGAAAAGATAGAAAAATTATATGAAAGAATTAAGGAAATAAGAAGGCAAGCCAGAGTAACATTAGAAAATGAAGTTAAAAAGTATTCTACTCAGAGCAGCAAAAAGGCAAAAGATAGACCAATAAAGATAGGAGATTTGGTGTACACTCAAAGAATCAAACCACCACACCTATCACCTAAACTGTTCCGAAAGTGGAGAGGTCCGTTTCGCATTGAAGCTTACGGGAATGAATTTGAAACAAGTAATACCTATATCCTAAGAGATCCTACAACAGGCAAGATATATAGAGTAAATGTTGATAACTTTAAAGTAGCTAGAACGCGAGGAAAAGATGAGAAATTTAATGAAGAAACCGATATAAATATATCCTCAGACACAAGACAGAAAATTAATGTTAACTTAAGAAAAAGAAAACGAAATAAAAAGAATAATTATGGAAAACCTGAAGATAATGATGATGATGAAAATGATACTAGAGTAATTTATTTGAGAACACCTAAAACTGACGGAAACATAACAGAAGAATCGCAATTCAATATGGAAGGTGTAACACCTCAAGCTGTAGACGAAAATATGGAACCAGTAGCAGAACCAACACAAGAAAGTGAAATAAAACACGCTACATTGGAACCAGATGAACTAATATTCGGAAGAACAGAAGAAATGTCCGGTAACGTGGAACAAGCTGAAGCATTACCAGTATCACAACCGGTAGATGAACCTACTCGAAGAACTAGAGGTAAAGAAAAAGATTTATCATATAGACCGAAACACCAGTATACGATGATAGAAAGATCACCTGTTCAGACGAGACAGTCAACATCTCGAACCGAAAGAATGGATCATACAGCACCAGAACTGCCAGAAAAACCACCAGATCTACCTCCAAGAAAACCGACAGATTTACCTGCGAAAAAGGTCAGATTCAAAAATATAAGAAGAGTCACATTTAGTGATAAAGACAGTAAAAGCTAGTTCATTACTATCTCTATCGCTAAAAGTGAAAATGAAAAGAAACTTTAAAAGAAAGATGTCGAATTTTTATTTGTATGTACATATTGATTAATATATGTGTAATAATAAATCTTACAATAAAAATATTATTTTATTGATTTTTCTTTTTATATACTTGTAACCTTTAATTTTAAGTTTCCCATATACCCGTAACAGGAAACTATTAAGGTACTTAATTGAGTGCAAATGTACCTGAACTTTATAATTTTATTCATTATATTTAATTTTAAGTATGTTTCAATAACTAATACAGGTCTAACCAGTAGTTTAAGAATTTATATTTTGTGCTTGTAATTTTAATCATTTTTAGTATAGATGGAAGTTGATAACTTTACTACGCCAAGAAGATTGTCGGATCTTGCAGCTATCAAAGTTGGAGTACTGACGATCGTCACTGACAGTTCTAAGACGATACTAAGAAGAAACTTGGAACGAGAATGGCGTCAAGAAAAGGCATCGAGAGAAGCCTATGAAACAGAATTTGATACAATGCACAGAATACATACTAGGAAACAAACAGTGATATCTAATCAGGTCAGTTCCTTATTACCAATTCCCACAATATTACAAGAACTTGTCCAATTTTGGATAAAGATATTGGTAACGAAACTAATTGACTGGGTTACAACCCGAGTCCAATACCGTATTCCAATGGAAGTAGGTGACATTGTAGATTTGTTTGATCATGAATGTTTTGATCACCTCGGAATGATTAAAGATAGAGAAGTGTTCACCAGAATTAAAGAACATTTAATGAATAACCAAGAAGATTTCTCGAGAATACAAGTATATTTAGATGATTATGTACCAGGAGAATATAACGGACATAATAGCAGAACTCTACTAGAAGATTGTTTGTCAAGTGGTAATGAGAACAAACTTAGCAAGATAGTTCAAGAACTGAAGGAAGTTAAAGAATGGGAAGAGTTAGAGCTTATTGCACAAGCCATAATGAAAAAGAACAGAAATATAATTAGATCCATTAAACCAATATATACTAACACTAAGACCATATATGAAATCTCAAACATACTAACTAAAGTTAATAGACAAAGAAATGTATTATATTCATTAAGAAATGGTGATGAAATGACAGGGCACTTATCAATCTTGCTCGAATACCCATTTCAAAGCTTATTTTGCACAGAATGTGCACATATAGTAAGAAAACTAGTTTATCTAGGAGGTTTTAGTGATATTTTAGAGGTAATTTTAGAGAAAATAACTTTTGAAGAAAGTTATCCTGTTAATTATAGAGAACTTTTAACAATATTTTGGAATAACATAGATTCAGTAACACAAAGAAGTATGGGAAAAAGAATATCCCCGAGAATTTTATATAAATTATTAAAGCTTAGAAGCATTCAATCTGAAGAAAGTATAGAACATACGATGATCAAAGATATTGTAAATGGAGTTGAATTCATCCACAACAGAGAATTATTGGTGACAATGTGTGTACAAGCATGGACCATCGACGTG
Organism: Trachelipus rathkii; assembly: GCA_015478945.1. Taxonomy (NCBI): domain Eukaryota; kingdom Metazoa; phylum Arthropoda; class Malacostraca; order Isopoda; family Trachelipodidae; genus Trachelipus; species Trachelipus rathkii. Next base: position 57,079 of record JABUQX010109389.1, read on the forward strand.
TTTGATATACCAATGAAGTTAACACACTACATGAGCGAAACAGATGTATTGAAACTGAAAAATGAACTGTTACCTTCATCATATGCTAACACCAGAGATTTAATTGGAATATGGCTACGGCATTACAAGAGAAACAACATTAAAAAGTTATTCAAATTCTTAGGCGAACAACTAATAGGAACAACGATTTCTTATATCTACAGATCGCACTATTTTTTGAATACATTACCAGTACGTTGGCATCTAGCATGGCGAGGAAGAGAATATACAGCGACCACTAGAATGTCACACACTGAGAGTTTCTCAATAAGAGGAAGACTTTAACCAATTGATAGAATGTTGATAACAATACATTGGTTAGAAGACAACACTAATCTCATTTATTTTAATTTTTTTTTGAAATTTTTGAATATTTAACCAAAGAATTATTATATTTTAATTTTGATTGATATTTAACTAATATTTTATATTAATATATATTTATTTAATGAGTATTTACTTAATATTAATCTTATTTTACCATAAATATATATCTAATATATCCCAAAATATAATTTTTGTTTGACCAAAGTTAATAGAATTTTAGTTTCAAATCCCAAAGATTTTTTTTTGAAAATTTTTTCTAATTTTTAAAGATTTCATTTTGCTATTTCAACTCTTATTACATATATAATTCTATATAACTCTTTTATCAGTAAATACATAGTACTTACACTATAACATTTACTTATACATTAATATAGTAATTAACACTACATTTGTTCAAACACTTTGAATATTTACAAATTTTTATTTTGTACATTACCAATTTAACTCAAATTTTCAATCATTTACAAAACGTTACATTCTAAAATCTATGAACACTTAACATACTTTTAGATTTTTTTTGAATTGCCATACTGCCGAATATATTTATTCTTTCCAGTTACTGGCGAATTATTGGGATAATACTGAGAGATACAATTGGAAATGAGACGAAAAGGAAGACCATGCAAACGAATGTCAAACGAAGAATTCATGATGATTTTGAATCAAATGCATCAGATGTTTCCATTCTCAGTAACGATCCAAATACTGAGCGAGCAACCAATTGCTGGAATTGTTCAATTTATACCAGCATCGAAGGTTTAATGATTTTATGTATTATCTGAAATAATATTTGATTAATTTAGCATTAATATTTTGATTAATTATTAACTCAGTTTACTTCACTTTTTAAATTTTAATTTTTAAAATTTTTTAAAAGGGGGGGCAATCTGAAAAGTCCGATTGCTTAATTGTATAAAAACCCCAAGTAAATAAACAGGATATAGAAATCCCATAAAGTAAATTAAATTAATTGTTTACATGTATATTTAGAAACTAATTCTGGAAAAACACATATTGTGATAATATCAGATAGCACATTTTAGCCTGTTCTCAAGCAGTAATTCAGCTTCTCACCAAGATTACACTCTAGATAAATCTTTCTCACGGTGCTTCCCTAAGGTCTTCTTCATCTCCCAAAATTTCACGCAACTAATAAATTTTACCATACACTTACCTAGACCGAATTTTCGATTTTCGTCAACTGAAACTTCCGGACGCAAACATCTCGCTACAACTAAAATCGCCGCTAGTCGCTCCATAACCTCTATTGCTAACACGAAAATAACAGATTCTCGCAGTAAACAACCAGCAGGACTGCATTAACATCCTCCTTATCT
>JABUQX010109390.1:0-16775 GCA_015478945.1 Trachelipus rathkii
ATTGTATTAGGGTGAAATTCAAAGGAATCAGAATCCCTTTTTGAAAAGTAGCATATTATGCAGGGTTTATTTTTATATTATTTTTTTGTTAATTTGTAATCTAATTATTGTTTAATCTTATTCCTGAATAAACCCTCTTTAGTTTTAATTATTGTCAGTACTCAATTTTGTGGTAACATACATTTTAGGTATTTTTGTTTGTCATATGGAGCATGTGCTTTCCTTGATAATGTGATTTATTAAATATTATTTTAAAGATTGTGATACAAAGATATTAAGCAAATAAGTATAACCGTATAGAAAATTTCTTCTCAAAATCTTTTCTTTTTCAAAATTATAAATTTACTAGTGAACGTTTATAAACATGCAGGATCAGGATTCAAGGGAGAATGAACATTCTTCTATACATATTTATATATTAATATATAGTATATTATATATTATATATATATATATATATATTATATATATATATATATATATATATATATATATATATAATATAATATATATATATATATTATATTATATATATATATATATATATAAAGCTCTTTGACCGCATTTTTGCTTAAGTTTTTTTTTTTTTTTTTTTTTTTTTAATTTTTTTTGTATGGTATTTTACACATTACAAAAGGAATTTGTAATGAAGTTTAAATTGTAGCAGTTATGCGTAGAAGACTAAAAGGAAGTCATAAAGGATTTCACCCGCTTGCTTTGCTAATAAATCATCTGCCTCATTTCTCTCTTTCGTATTTTTATGTTTTATCCTTGCTCGTCCTTCTTCTGCCCTTCTTTCTCTTTATCTTTCTCTCTCTCTCTCTCTCTCGCTCTTTTTGTTTTAAAAGCGACTTTATAAAAAGGACGGTGTCTTGTTACAGTTCAAGTAATGAAAAAAGAGAGGGAGGGAAGAAGCATTTGTGTACCTCGACAAAAGGTTACGAGGGCTCTTCATCCTCCAAACTCTCTCTCTCTCCTCTCTCTCTCGTCTCTGCTCTCCTCTCTCATGCTCTCTGCTCTCTCGTGCTGCTCCTCCTCTTCGTCGTCGTTCTCTCTCTCTTCATTCGCTCTCTCTCTCTCTCTCCTCTCCTCTCTCTCCTCGGCGTCTCATATATAGTATATATATATATATATATATATATATATATATATAATATATATATATATATATTATATATATATATATATATAGTATATAGATAATATATATAATATATATATAGATATAATATATAACTCCTCCATTCATCTTCACATCTGTGGGTATAGACACAATATATATAGTATATATATAGTAATATATATATATATATATATATATATATAATATGTATATAATATATATATGATATATATAATATATATATATAGTATATATATATATATATATATAGTATATATATATATATAAATACACATATGTGAATGCATTACTATTATTATTATATTATTATTATTATTATTATTTATTTATTATTAATTATTATTGATGTATTATTATTATTGATTATTATTAAATTATATATTATATTATTATATTATTATTATCGAAACGATAATTTTAAAGATTCTAACGTTTAGGAAAAAGAAGAGAAGGGAAACTTTCCGGTGATAATAATAATTTTCTCATTTTCATTCAAATATTAATGACAATTTTTTTTCTTCTTGAATTTTTTTTCTTTTCACTTAAATCAGGCTGAGTAAATTGTCATGGATTTTTTTTGCACCATTCAACTGCAGTTGTTCTTGTTGCAAAAAAGAAAAAAGGAAAAGAAAGATATACATGATAAGGGAATCGTTAAAGAAACAAATCTCGAATCTCTTCTCGTCTCTGTCTCTCGTTCTCCTCTCTCTCGTCTTCTCATCTCTGATCCTCTGGCTCTCTGCCTCCTCTCTCATCGTCTCTCTCTCTCGATCTCTGCGTCTCCGCTCTCCAGTAATTTTTTTTCTTTATGACCTTTCTTTGGTTGCGGGAAATTTTGTACATTGAACACACACACAAGCCCAATTTTCTCTCTCTCTCTGTGTTCTCTCTCTTCCTCGTCTCTCTGCTCTGTCTATCTCTCTTCTCTGCTCTCTCTCTCTTCATTTAAGAAACCCCGCCACGCCATCTTTTCACGCTCGCTGAAGTCCTTTGTACAAATGATTACAAAAGGAAGACCTCTCGTGGTGATATGTGTCGAAATGGGGGGGCTGTGAGCGAGGCCGTATCCCAGAAGTCGCGCTGCGAGGATAAGCCTCGCGATGTTTTTTAAACTCCCTGAGACACGCCTTTTTCGCCGACCTCGCTTTCTCTGTTTCAACACATTTTACCAATAGAGACAGAGGCCCCTCGTATTTTAAAGGAAAGAATGGAAAAGAGAGAAAGAAAGAAAGGACTATTGGGACAGAAGATGCGGCTGATTTTCGGCGTGAAGACAAAAAAAGTGGATGAATGGTAAGGTCTTTCCATCCTGATGCGCAGTTGAGCAGCCCATGGAAGCACAAGAGAGTGCTTATTAACTACTGACTGAAATGGAACACCGGTAGTAGTCTGTTACAGTGACGAGCGCATCATGTGCGCACGCTGCATGATTTATATTTATATATATTATATATATATATAATATGATATATATATAATATATATATATATAGATAAGTTATATATATAACTATTATATATATATATATAGATTATAGTATATTATATTATATAATATATATGATAGTATATATATAATATATATGTGTGATGTTGAAAATGTAATAAAATAAATATGATTTTAATGAATGTTAAATGTAATAAATATTTAATTTTCAGAACACTCATGGGGTCTGAGATTAGCTGGGGTAGAAGTAATCCCTCCTCCCCGATGCAAACGGTTCGTAGTGCCATGGGCAACGAACTTTAATGCTTAAGACGCCCAGAAGTTCCCGCGCGCTACTACAGAAATTTGATATTTATTAACACTTTATTATATATATATATATATTATAGTAATATATTATATTATATAATATATAATATATATATAATATATATATATAATAATATATTATATATATATATATATAATATATAAATATTATATATAAATATTGAATTTTAGTAAATATAAAGGAAGAAAAATGTTCCATGAACCAGATTTTTCTTTGTTGGGTGGGTTTGAGAAAGGGGGGTCGTCCAAAATGAAACGCGACAACTAAATTTTTTAAAACTGGAGCACCTGCCCTCCTCCCGCTTTTTCCATAACACCACAACACACTCGAACTATGCACATCACACGAACAACACGCCACACACTTTAATTTCTCATTTCTTCATTTTATTAAATAAATGCTATCAGTTTTTTAAAAATTGAGGTTTCTTTCTGGGAAGTAAATCTGGGATTAAAAAGATATAATATATATATATAAATATATAATATATATATATTATATAGTATATATATATATATATTATATATATATATAATATATATATATTATATATATATATATAATATTATATATATATAGTTGATATATATATATATATATATATAAGTATATAAGTATATATATATATATATTAATTATATATTATATCCTGTGGGTGGGAAAATGGGCCAAGAGTCCTACGGAAGAAATATCATTCCGCACACCCTAGATTGGGATGAAGTGGGAGAGTTCCCGAAGGCGGATTTGATTTGAAGTCTGAAAAAATTTGATAATAGAGTAAAGTGGGTGTGTGTCCCAGAGCAAATTTAACGCAGTGAATGTAGCATAGTGCCGGCTTTACGCTAGTGAAGTAAACGATGTTGCAAATTGAGCATATAAGGCGGTTAAGAGTGTTGGGGGTGTAGGGAGTTTGAATAGAGATAGGATGGACTGTGTGTGTGTGTGTGTGTGTGTTGTGTGTGTGTGTGTGTGTGGTGTGTTGGTGTGTCGACGAAAGCCCTTCCTCAAAATGGTAGGAAAGTAACGAGACGGAACGAGTTTCAGCAAGAAAACAGTTGGCGTTGTATAAATAAGGATTTAACAATGAAAGTGACGAAGCAAACAGACTGGTAGATACGAGAGAGAGAGAGAGAGAGAGAGAGAGAGAGAGAGAGAGAGAGAAGAGAGAGAGAGAGAGGAAGGAGATGAGGAGAGAGCAGGGAGAGAGAGAGAGAGAGAGAGAGAGGAGAAGAGATAGAGAGAGAGAGAGAGAGGAGAGAGAGAGAAGGAGAGTAGAGAGAGAGAAGAGAGAGAGTGGAGAGAGAGATGAGAAGAGAGAGAGAGAGGGAAGAAGGAAGCGCATAAGAGAAGAGGAAGAGAAAGAAGAGAGATAAGAGAGAGAAGAGAGAGAGAGAGGAAGGAGGAGGAGAAAGAGAGGGAGGAGAGAAAGAGAGAGGGAGAGAGAGATGGAGAGAGAGAGAGTAGAGGAAGGAGAGAGAGAGAAGGACGAGAGAGAGAAGAGGAGAGAGAGGAGTGAGGAGAGAGAGAGAATAGTACGAAAGGGCCCGATTCTAGCCTTTTCAAAGGAGAGCCTATGTGAGTGGGAACACCACTCCAGGTGGTGTAAGGCAAACTCTGCGGGAACGAACGACACCCCGCTATATATAAGGGGTAAAATCTTGGCGGCACGTGTGATGGAATTTGAAGGTCACCGCCTCAGAACACCACAACATATTAAGAAGGCCTAACTCTTTTAGAAGAGCAGTTGTGTGATCTTTCCCATTAAAAAGCCAGACACGAGATAAAAAGAAACCCCCAAGGTATATTAAGGACCAGATGAATGTTTGATTTTGTGTTTTTCGATGTTGACTTTTGTTTTTGTTTTTGAGGTAATGGAAACTACCTTGTTCTTCACGATGCCACTGATTAAAAAATAATTTTCGAGAAAGTTTATTTCAGAGGTTATTCGGTTCGCAAGACCTACCTCGCCCGCTAGCGGTGAGCTAATCAGGGTTGGCAAGAAAGGCCATGGATTTTGGCTTTTTATCTGATGGTTATGATGGCTATTTGACGAATATATTCCTATATAAGTGTTGTCTATTTATTTATTTTTCTCTTTTTATTATTTTTATTTTCTCTATTTGTGTCTTTTTTTTTTTGTTTGTTGTTGTTCAAATTTCTTTTTTTTTCTTCTATTTTTTTGTTTTTGCTTATTTTATTATTATTTTTTTGTCTCTGTTATTATTTTGTGTGTGTGGAGGAGAGGAGAGTCTATCAAAGAAATGAGGTAATGAATAGTGGGAGTTAGTAGGCAATGGCGATGGTGTGTGAAGAAAGTAATAAAAGAGAGTGTCCTTTAATATGAAAAGTAGAGAGAATAGGATTAGGAACAGAACCTCCAGCCTGAGGAAATTACCAGACGCATTAATAGATTAATGGGATGAACGGTGGCCGTATACAACAGCTTCTACAGAAAACAGGAAATAAAGTCAGAGAGAAGGTTGTTGAGCAAAGGATAGATACCGAAATAGGAAAGCTTTAAAACTAAAGTTTTGTATACCAGAATCTATTGGAAGCTTTCGATATTTCAAGGATCACACCAAAAGATTCACACAAATGCTGAAGTGCTGAAGAACAAGAGTTAGAGAGAATAAAAAGATCACGAATCGAACTCTCTTAATGAAAGTCAATTTGGTGATCTGAGATAGGATTAGAAGTATTAGATGTTTCCAAATCTTTCTTTTAAGGATAAACTCGAAAACTATAGATAGAGCAGGTTTTAAAACGATTGGAGATAGTTGGAGATTGGGATTTGAGTTCCCTTTTTTTTGTACAGAAGCACCTTTCCAGCAAGAGGGAAGGCCAAGAGTAGAAATAGAGAAGGAATAATTTAACAAGGCAAGTGCCAGACGCTTGAAAGCACAAGTTTCTGAGAAAATAATAGGAGGAATACCATTAGCACCGGTCGACGCCTTCTTTAGTGTTAAGGCTCTGAAATGAAGGGCAGAACAAATAACATCTTTTGAAAAAATCATAATCCCCTTTGAAATATGTTGGAGGGAGGTGGAGAAGAAGGAATGGCTCCTGGAAACGTCTAAGGTGAAATTAGAAGCAAGGTTTAAAGCAAAAAGTTCAGCTTTAGTGAAGGTTAACGCGTTATGCTGATGGTCTAATACTAAAAAGGCAAGATGAAGAAGCCAAAAGTTAAGAGTAAACATTTTTGAAAAGTCAGAAACGAGAGGAAGAGAAGAGGAGCCAGTAAGATTATTGTGCATTTTCTACTGAGAAAGAGTTTTTAGTGCCACTAACTAAGAATAGATTTTAAATGATTTGGGATGAAATAAAGTTGCAAAGGGGTTTCTGGTATTTTGAAGATTGCAACTAATCTTCCTAAAGGCAGCGTCCCTGTGGCTAAAATGAGAACAAGCAGAGTTAACAAGGTTATCTAGGTTTAGTTTGAAGTTCAAGATCCTGAGTGGCCACGCCTCCATGCAAGGAGAATTAGCTCTGCACTTGCACACGTCCGAGGAGACCCTATTCCACGGGATACTCAAGAGAAGTACGACCGCAAGTTTGACCTGTTAGCCAGCACGCGAAAGTGCATAACTTTTTCTTTCTAGCCGTGGCGAGGGTCTTTTCTGCGGAAACTTGAAGAGATAGAACAGAAAAAAGACATACCCGTAGGTAGGAGTCGGAGGAACCGTAAGAAAGCAAGAATTGTACAGAAAGGAGAACGATGGATTAGAGAAGGAAGAGGTCTAAAATGTGGGTCATCTCAGGGACAAACCAAGCATCACGAAGTAGGGAAATTGCCTCATTCTCTGTACTCCGCAATTCTGGATTGGCAATTGCTGTTTTCTCAACTTTATCTTGAGAATAGATGGAAAGCAATTGGCCGTGATGAACGTTGAAATAAACCAACGAATGATGATTTCAGAGAATGTGAAGAAGATAATGTGCTCTATTTATTATGACAGGTTAGCTTGAGCCTTTAGGTAGAATATTCGGAAAGCTCCAAATCAAAAACACGGAACAGCGATATCACTGCACACAGTTGGCACAACTGCCTTTGGCGAAAAATTGAGGATAGAGTTGGTAGAAGGGAACTGACTATGGTTTGGTATCGTAACGCTCAAAACCTAAGTTCGGTGATGAATAAGAGAAATGAGTTTAGGAGATTCGTGGTCTGTTCAAAGCAAAATTAAAAGTTAGATTTTAAAGGCCGAGATAGGGTTCACAAATTTATGAAGAAGAGGAGGACGAACATCAAAGCAGGCCGGCGAATTCCGTGAACGGGACCAAACCATCTCCGAGGTCGTCAATGGCCTTTAATGTTAATGCAGCTAGGATTAGATGATTAACATTGTTGGAAGCCACCCCTAATGGCTTCTCCGAGGTTAATCGCATAATTAGATGATTACATTGTTTATTTTCTTTAAGAGGTAAGTGTTGTCTGTAGTTGTATTTTATGGTGTGTGATAAGGGAAGCTTACTCCATGTAAGAAGAATTAGGAATGAGCACAAAAAGGGAAGATATGGGGCACATCGGAGAGCCATGGAGCTACCCTAAGACTCCATATATGCCCCATTGTTTGCAATCTCATCTCTTGCTTCATTACGCACTTACCTGCTCATTAAATATATATATATATATACTATATATATATATATAATATTAATAATATATTATAATAATACTATTTATATATATATATAGTATATATATATATATAATATAATATATTACATATATGTCTTTTTCCGTCTCGCATCCGCATCCGCATCCGCGGAGCATGCGCACATTACATCCGAATCCGCATCCGCATTCGCATCCGGCGCTCTTGCTCCCTGCGGATGTTGCGCGGGTGTCTATTGTCGAGATTTGAATGCGAGATTTTATAATAAAAATACTAATGTAATCTGAAAATAAATAAAAAATGTAAATGAGTTGAAGGCAATTCAAAAAACGGCTTTTTGATATTGCATACCCTTAATGATTATGCAAAGACATTCCACTCGTCGAATAGTACAGCTTCATATATGAAAGAATATTGCTCAAAGAACTTCTTGCTTCGTACGCGCCAGTTCGTATTCCAAAGTAATCTTATTAATTTTGAAAATGACATCATATCACACTGCATTAAGCTATTTTGAAACCTATTATTTGAAGAAACTACTAAAAAAATCAGCGCGTCGACAGCTTCTGTCTCTTAAGGTAATACCATTCAATCCAAGCGCTAAGGAAGCCAATTTTGAAACCATCTATTTTTCAATGAAAAGATGACGGTTTAAAAAAGAATGAAAGATGTATTAAAACTAGAGGTATAAAACACGCTTTGGTTCCGGTGGAATTTAATGACTTCATACTAATGCCAGACTTTACTTAGATTTCCCGATTATAAGTCAGTTTTTTGTAAGACGATCATTAGAAACAAGTGAATCGTGCTACTTGTTGTGGTTGCAGATGGAAAGACTTCAAATCCGAACAGGTCTATTAATCCGCGCCACCCATTAAGAGGAAAAAAAAATGAAATAGTAGTCAGAGACCAACATATTCTAGCAGAGTAAATCAATAACGAGATTCACTAGAAGATTTCTACACTCAAGTAGTGATGAAGAAACACAAGCATCATCAAAGGATGCAGTGCAAATGATTGAAACTATCACCAGAAAAACATTAGATTCAAATGATGATCCAATCAGTTGGTGGACAGTTAAGCAAATGTTTACCCACGCTTGATAAAACTTGCAAAGGAAAAACTTCAATCCGAAACAGTCTATTAATTAGCCATCCATGTAAAAGGAAAAAAAATGAAATATACAGAACCAGAACTTCTACAAGTAAATCAATTAACAGATTCACTGAAGAATTTCTACAGTCCCTAGTAGTGATGAAGAAACACAACCATTACCAACAGATGCAGTGCAAATGATTGAACAATATCACCAAGAAAACGACTGGATACAAATCAAATGACGATCCTATCAGTTGGGGAGTGTTAATTAAGCAAAATGCAAAGGTTTACCCCCGCTTAGCTAAACTTGCAGAGGAAATACCTGCGCTGTCCTCCCATCTAGTTGTTCCCAGATGAGAGAGTATTTAGCATGCTGGGCTAATATATATGATGAAAGAAGAAACAGACTCTCAGCAAGAAAAGGCAGAAAGCAGAAAAATGATGTCTCTGAAGCACACCTCAATGATTTGAATCTTCAATACTAGTAGGCAGGAAAAGTGAATAATCCATGTAAAATCTCGTTCATTAACGTTCGGAGGTTAGGGATAGAGGTTGATGGGGTCCATTTGAGTTAATTCCCCGTTCCGCACCATGGTAACAATTATATATTAAGACGATTGTGGCTACACCGATATATGATATCATATATAATATAATATTATATATAATATATAAGTTTTATCTAGTTATATATATAATATATTACTATAATATATATATATATATATATATATATATTATATATATATGTATAGTATATATATATATATACTATATATATATATATATATAAAATATATATAATATATATATATATATAAATAATATATATTAATATATACTATATGTATAATATATAAGACATATTATATATATATATACTATATATATATATTAACCATCCCCTCTGGTCCGCATCCGCGGATGTTAAACTCAAACATCCGCATCCGCATCCGCATCCGCGGATGCGAAAAAATGACATCTGCAGCATAACAAGAATAGTATATAATATATCACATATAATATGTATATATATATGTATATATATTATATATATATATATAGTATATATATAATAAATATATAGAATATATATATATAAACGTGTTGGTGGCTGTGGCGGTGCGTGTTGCGCAAATTTTGGTGCGGTTTTCTGTGCGCTGTGTTTTCATTTTTCCGTGCAGTGTGGTGCGGTGGCACGTTCAAAAGAGAAATGGTTGCGGTGCGGTGTCGGTTGCGTGTGGTGTGGTAGGCATGATGGGTGGTGCGGTGTGGTGCTGGTGCTAGTGCTGGTGCAACGACCGTCCGGTGCGGAACCGATGCGGTGGCGCAAAATCCTGTGCACGCCAGTCACAGTTAGGGAGACTTTAGAATACTGTATGCAATCGAATTAAGAGAGTCGAATTAGTTAATTTTCTCCCGGACTCTGTCTTACACGCTTCAAAAATTAGTATTTCTCTTTTATTTTATAACAATATAGAAGTAAATTGATTATCGGAAACCTAATCACGCACCTCTAAAGATGAACTGAACTAAAACCAGTCTTGCTTATAATGTGTGTATGCGTTAAAAGTAAAAAGCAATTAAGCTACCTAATTTAGTGTTCTTCGTTTCTTGCTCTATTTAGAGAACAGCCAGGCTACCATAGACATCTTTTAAAATTAGAAAGCTCTTAACAATATATGATATATTATATATAGTAGTATATATCTATATATATATATAATATAATATGTGAGTCTATAGATAGAATAAATAACTACTATTAAAGTATATATAATCTTATATATATAGTAATATATAATATTTATATATATATATATATATATACTAATATATTAATATATGATATATATATATTATATAGTATCTATATATATGTACTACTATACTATATGTGTGTGTGTGTGTGTGTGTGTGTGTGTGTGTGTGTGTGTGCGCGCGCGCGCAAAGAGTGTGTGTGTGATGTGTTGTGAGTGGAGTTGTGAGTGTGAGTGTTGAGTGTGAGTGTGGTTCGAAGGTTTTAGTTTTAAGTTCTTCGCCAAAATTGAAATTTCCGTATTTTTCCGAAGAATTTATGTTCATATAATTTGTATCATATAATATCCCAAGCAAGCAAAAAAAAGGTGAAAGAACCAGGGAATTGTACCGGCGATTCTTTCGTTCTTCCTTTTCGCCACTTATAAGATTTGTCTCTTTCATATGAATCCATTCAAGAAATATAAATAAAATCTTAAGTCATATTCGTTTGGAATAAATTTCCTTTTAATTTTTGAGCAAAACTTGGCTAAAATTTTTCTTCTAATTTCAAGAAAAGTTATTTTTTGTCTCTTTCTATTGGAATAATTTTCCTATTAATTTTAAGAAAAATTTAAGTTTAAGTCTTTTCCGACTGGAATAGTTTTTCTTTGAATATTAAGAAAAACTTCTTTTTTAAGTCTTTCGATCGGAACAACTTTTCTTTTAATTTTTGGAAAATTTAAGTTTGTCTTTCGATTGGCACACACACACAATAATATAAATATAAATAAATAGTATAAAAATATATATAAATAAAAATATATATTATATATATATAATATATATTATATATATCCATATATATAATACTATATATATATAGTTATATATAGTATAATTATAAATAATAATAATAATAATAAAATAATTAATAATAATTAATCATCATAATATTTTAAATTTTTTTAATTCTTTCTTAATAATCTTTCTTATTCATAATACTTGGTTTTTATCCTTTCATCTTAACCTTCCCCCGTCATCGTTCGAGTAGAGTGTTTCAATGTGTTAAATTTACGATTAGGGAAGGTAGGCTAGGAATAATGTATAAATAATTAGGATAGGGAACTAGAATACCCCACCACCCGAAGTTGGACAACATTTGAATATACAATAGATATAGAAAACATTTACCGTTTGGGCATACAAGATTAAGTTCGAGAAAGTTCCGCGTTCTTTTTCACAAAAATTTAGCACTTTCCTCTCTTTCTTCATAAATAACACAATTTGTATCAATCTTTCCATCTAATATTTTATTATTTTTTTCTCGTGAAACATTTTTCCCGTGAACAAATTAGAGCTTTAAAAATTCGTAAGCCATAAATAAGAATGTGTTATCATGAAAAACAGTTCAATTTTAAAGAAAATCTAAAAAAAAACAAATAATATAATAAATATTTATAAAATTTTTCCATTAACTCAAAATAGAATTCTAACTAATATTCCACAACAATCATAACACGAATGTTTGAATTTTCTTTTTTTCAAGTATCATTCATTTTGTCATTCATACACACAAGGTACCTATTACAGACTTTACTGCGGATAGATCTCAATCACAAGCGTGAACATAAGAAACCTCTTACCTTCTTGGCAACACGCTACCAAATCATTATAATCTCATAGTAAATTTAAAAATAAAATAAGGGTTTCCGCTTCAATTCTTTCCATTTTGGTAATGAGAAAGATAAAATGGAAAATTGAAGGTGTAAACATACTCCACAGATCATAACAATATAGTTACAAGTTTATTAAATAATAATAATAAAACTTTAGTTTCACCTTTACTTTCACTAATTGTTAATTTCTATCATACAATCACAAAAAATTTTTCAAATAATTTTGTATAATTGTGGTCATTATTGTGCTTCTCATGATAATTTCGCCTCTGACAATACCATTAGCAGACTTAATTATTGGAAAATTAAAAATAAAATTAATTAAAGGGTATGAACCTGCTAATGTACATCTTCTACACTCAAAATAAATTTAATACCATAGAAAAAACTATAAAATACATAATGTTAAAACAGCGCAATTTAAAATTTTATTAAGTTGTGGTACCCTCTTTCCTACACCACATCTGTTAACTGGAATTCTTGCCTTTATTTCTCCCCGCAATACTTCAACTCTCTCTCTAATTTAAGTCCACGCGTCTGTCGCCCACCTAGGGAATTGCGTTAGGTAAGGGACAGGGTGGTTTTACTTTTCATATCTATGTTTAATTTGTTTTTTCTCTTTATGTAATTTTTTTTTAAAATTCATATTTTTTTGCCCCTCTTTGGAAAAGGGCATTAGCCCGTGAGTGGTTGTATCATGCTAGAAAAAAGCAAAAACAAAAACAAATACAATAAATAATACATAATAAAATTATACTAATGATAATATAATAATAATATCATAATAATAAAAAATATAATAAATATATCAATAATAAAAAAAAATAATAATAAAAATAATAAGTAATAATATATACTAATAATATATAATAATAATAATAATAATAATAATAATAATAATAATCACTATAAATCAACATTTATCTGAATATAAATTTTGAAAAGAATTTATTTCATAGGGCTAAACCTCTAATATTTTATAGATACCTCAATGAAGCTCGACAGGAAACTTCGAGCGAGTCGACAGGAAAACTAGTCGCAAAGGGACATTAAATCAAATATCCACTTGGTCCAGAGATTGTCGGACAATAATTGTCTCATAGGGAAAAATGGTCGACAAAATTTTTCTGTTACCCGTCCAAACCGTCGACATTATTTAAATATGATATAATATATATATATATAATTATAATAATAGATATATATACTATGAGTATATAATAGTATATAGAGATAACTATATGTAGTATATATATAATATATATAGATATGATATATTATATATTATATTTAGTATGTGATGATATATGCTATATACGATACAATATATATATACTGACTATATAAAAATATAAGTAAATGTATATATAACTATTATACATATATTATATATAATGGAGTAACTATATAGGTATATATATATTAATGATATAGCATAAAAAATTTCTTATAATTATATATATGAGTAATATAGTATATCGGCAAAGTAGGGGCTGCGAGCCGACGAGGGAACATAGGGCGGGCGTTTTCCATACCTCACCCGTAGGGAGGGGCGGAGTAACCCCAGCGACACCAAATACATAAAGAGCGGGGGTTTCCGGAGACCCTCTCCGGTGAGGGGGGTGGCATTAGTCCTACCCTGTCGTTCGCCCGGAAGGCCGAGAGAGACCCGACCTGCCATCGGTGCGCGTATAGCCGCTTGGGGGGTATTCTTTAGATAAAAAAAAGTGGCTATTTATGCTCCGAGAGAGGGCTTCCTACTTATATACCTAATTATTGAGAGACAATATAGCATATATATAATATAGAGATAGGGAGATAATTATATATTACGAAATATATATCTTACACACATTCACCCCAAATTTATCATTTGGTCCAATGGAAGGATTTATTCTTTTGGTAAGGTTGGCAAGTATACTATGTATTATTTATTCATAACAGATGTTTTTTATAATAAAAATAAATTTTTAATAATAATGGGAAAAAAATATCGGGTAAAATAATCGATAGATGAAACCCGATAATAGCCAACAATTATCGCTATTCGTTGCCAACATCGTAGACACAAAAAACGGGAAGAAGATAATTGGGTCGACAAATTTTTATACCAAGATGTCCAATCGTCGACACCTGATGAAATGGGGAAAAAAGGGTCGACAGGATTTTGCATATAATTGTTCGCCTCAGCTTTCCCTGTCGCTATTTCCGTTCGACGCATGTGTGAGTATACGTCTTGTCTTGAAGTACAAACAAAGGTGACATCGATTGTTACACGTCTGACACAATCCGATGAATTTCGTCTAACACATTTGGACATGTTTCAGATATGTTTTGAACCTCATGTTATTATCGTTAAAGATAAAAGTCGTCACATCCCTGAAAGGTCAACGTGAATGGACGAAAGCTCGAATCGTATCAAATTTTTAAAGGAGCCCTGTAAAAAAAAAGTTACTGAAATGTTAGGAAGGCTTTTAAGAGCTTAGAAAAGTCTTCTACTACAACTATTACTACTACTACTACCTTACTATACTACTACACTACTATATGAATAATAATCAATCAATAAGAATACTAATAATATATAATGAATAATCATGAGCAATAATGCTCAAATAATAAAGTTTAATAAGTTTAAACAAGGAAAACTGAATAAATAAATAATAATACTGGCTTCAAATAATTTTTTAATAAGGAGAATAATAATGACGTCGCAGTCAGTCAATGGAGAAAAAAATTCTGACAGTAATCATGAATATGTTGTTTATTTATTCCTTAACAATTTATTTATCCATTTATTTCGTTCTTACTTTTTTATTTATTTTTTTTTTATTATTTTTTTTTTTTTTTCAACCAAGAAAAAGTATTATTTCAAGAAAATGGTTTTAATTTAAAGCTGCAAGCGAACAAAGATAATGTTCTCTTCGTGTTTCTTGCTAATTTCGAGATCTAATGTGTGCTTGTTGTAAACATGAGTTTCTTGTGTCTGATGAAGCTCTAATCTATATGGGCTGTCTGCTGCCTGCGTATAAGAACGAACACCAATTAATGCTTAACAAAATTATGCAAAGCAACGTGTTTGCGGGTGGTTTAATCGTGTTTATAAACTTTAATCTGACAGTGGCAATATGATCTAACAAACATCTCGTTGAAGGAATATTACAATTGCTAATTATAGTATATTATATATATATTATACTATAATACGGTAGTATATAATAAGGTAGCTTATATATAGTAGATAATATATATATATATATGATATATATATATTTATATATAACCTTTATATATTTATTTATAATAAGATTAATTTAATATCTTTTAATAAGAGATATATTTATATAATATCTATATATATATTATATTATATATATTTATATTAATATAATATAATAGTATATATCTATATATATCATATATATTGGTCCCTTTTCTGTAGAGATTACGACTTATCGAAAGGGTTCAATCTGGTCTGGCATATTAGCTGATATTATATATATACTATATATATAATATATATATATATATATATATATATAAGTATATATTAATATATATATATATATATATATATATATGAATATAGATATATATGATATATTATTATTTATTAAAATGGCACTTCTCTTTTCTTATTTAACCTTGTAACTACCTACCATTTATTTACCTGACGTAAATTTATATCAGCCACGTAACTGACTGACCTACAATTAGGAACCATTATTTTGGTCACTTTTTTTCGTTATGAAAAGAGTACTTGATGGTAGTTCTTGTTGATTGGTGGATGTCATTGAAGTAACGTTCCTTCTGCCTTCTTAGTTGTTGTAAGATGAAAAACGGGTATGAGAGAGTTATGCAATAATCAATTCGATTTGGTCTATTTACCCTTTAAGAGGGAAAGATAGTTGTTCTCAGCTCTTCAAAAATTCAATTCTTGGTCTATTTACCCTTTAAGAGGAAAAGATAGTTGTTCCTCAAGCTCTTCAAAATTCATTGGTCCTATTTACCTCTACATCTTACACAACAGTTTTATCATCTTAACGTTATGATTTGCTGTTCGGTAATATTTTTAAAAAATTTAAACCAGCTTACATCGATTTTTTAGATTTTTTTTTAGAATTTTTTTTTTTCAACAAACAAACAAAAAATTCAAAAAGGAAAAAAAAAAATAACAGCCCAAAAAAGGTTAATAAGCGAAATAAAAAAAATTTGGGAGTTTTAATTTTATTTATTCTTATTTTTTCAGTTCGCACTAAAATTTAAATTATATATATATATATATATAATAGTATATATATAACTATATCTATATATTTATATATATATATATATATATCTATATTATATATAATATATATATATATATATATTATAATATATATATATATATATAATATATATATATATATTCTACATAATATATATATAATATATATAACTACATATGTAATATATATGATATATATTAATTGTATATTAGCCTATATATATATATATTATTATATATATATATCTATAAATATATATAATATATATATAGTATAATAGAATTATATATATATATATATATAATGATATTTATCTATACTTATTCCCCAAACCCTTTGCATAATTAATTTAAGATGTCTTAAATAAAAGTACATTATTTATACTATATATTATATATTATTTTAATATATATAATATTATAATATAGATAGATATGTGCAAGTAAGTGCGA
>JABUQX010109391.1:0-5000 GCA_015478945.1 Trachelipus rathkii
AAAAAAATTTTGAGATGTGGCAACCTTTACATAAAACATTATCTCAAAGAACGACTCTACACACTCAATTAATTAAGATCACAAATTAACACACAATAATGCCTATAAAATTGAGATAAGAAACTAGCTGAACTACTCACTATCAATATATATAAATGTAATATGTAATAGTTCCTATATATATTTTCTTATCTATAACTTCAATATAGCTAATATTACTCATCATGCTCACTGCCTTCACCTGTGCATGTGCCTAATCATAGGTTCTTTAAAATATTTTAATATGAGTATATTAAATCTAAGTAAAATTTCTATGAAGGTATATGTTAAATCCGACCTTATTCTACTCTCGAAAACTAACATACACATCAATAATTAGAGATAACACTAAGAAAAAGAGAGTGGTAATAAAGCGAATTTTTGAAAATAGTAATAAATAATAATATATATAAGAGATAATGTGATGAGCACGAAGCATCTATAAATAATAGCAGAGGACGGTATCAATAACTTAATCAGAAGTAACGCATAGATAAGCCAGCCTATAATAATTCCAGAGAGAGTATTATAAATATTAAGAACTATAGCCAACAATATTATCCTATAAAATATAGATTATATATAATAAAGGGATCCAGCCCTAATTACACTTTAAAGTCCAAGAAGGGTCCCCTAATATTGATATAATAGCTTTTAAATGCTATCTAAAACAAAGCGAACTGGACAACCTATTACGTAGCTACAGGAGTATCCCTCCGCCGAGCCAGTACCATATCTCCCATGGTCTTTCCACCCATGATATAGTGTCTGCTTGCGTGTGTGAGTGTGAGTGTGTGGTGTAGGTGTGTGGTGCGGAAGAGTGATTCGAGTCACAGAAGTAGTAAGTGTGTCTGTCGCGAGAGTAAGTTAATCAGAGAGAGAGTGGAGAGTATAATAGGAAGACATAGAAGAGGTGAGGGTTGAGTTAGCCTCTTATTTAGGTTGGAAGCATGGGCGCTTACCGCTAGGACCCCGAGCTGCAAGGAGCAAGGTATATATATGCTAATCTTCTTCGCCAGTGCGCGGGAGGGTGTCTGTGCGAGGATCGAGCCTCCTATAGAAACTTAGATGCGCTGACGGCAACCCGTCCGCCGCTCTAACCACTACTAAAGAAGTCCGCCAATTTCACGCAGCCTCAAAGACTCACAACGAACAAGCTACTCTTACTAGATTACTAAAGAACTGTCAAATCATTGGATCTCTCGTTTCAAATTACACTCTTACTCAGAAAACCTATCCATGGGGTTATGTGTCCATCCCCCTTTATTCTTTTCGAATTTCTTACTATTGAATAAACACGTATCCATAGTCAAGGCACTCGAATATTCCGATACTCAGGCCATATATAAATTAGTTAGAAGTGACTGGTTTTAATTTGATTACCACACCAAGACCCCGAAGAGGTCATCACATCATAGTCCCGCCTCACTGAGAAGAAGAAAGAATAGTTGTGGATTGATGGTTTAGTGAGGGAGGGTTATCGTCCTGGGCGAGCTCAAAAGATTAGAAGAGTGGCGGGGTCTCGGGCAGGAGAGAGTGGCGAAAAATGTAGTCCCAGCCCGCGCAACAGGCGAGCAATAAATTAATATCATAAATAATATTTGTTTTAGGGACGAAATGAAAACACATTTTATGCCAAGCGTATTTTCAAGGATCAGTAACATTCCTAAATCAATAATATTGTATACAAAATTCCTGGTGAGAGTTGATTTTAATGTAAAACACCCCGCTCGATCCAAATGGCCGCGCTGAATCCCTATATTGCTAATAAGGATACTAATAAGATTATATTTCTCAGTTCAGTATAACTGAAGTGAGCTTCTTAACGCAGGCAGCGTTCACCGTATTGTTTACTGTAAGTAATAACTGCTGCCCGTACTTAATCTATTATTATTAAAAGGTAAATAGAAAACGTTTTCTTATTCAAAATAATAATTTAATATATATATATTTATCTTTAAGTATATTAAATATATCCTCATTCTCTTATTATATATATATATATATATATTATATATATATAGTATATTTATATATTGTGTGTGTGTATATGCGAAAAGCGTGTAGGTGTTTTGTGTTTGTGTGTGTATGTGTGTATGTATGTATGTGTGTGTGTGTGTGTGTGTGTGTGTGTGTGTTTGTGTGTAATGAACCTGTTTATCTAATTACACCCGCTGTTGTGTACGCGTGATTTTTAATATACCCTGACGAATGCTTGAAAAAAAAAAAAAAAAAAACTCTTTACTCATCAGAGCGTCGAAGAATCATGCCGTAAATACGCAAAAGGAATTCCTAATATTTTCGTATTCTTATTAATACATTATAAAAATTAAGAAGTACGTTTTGAAGACGAAATCTAAAAATTAAGATGTGTTTAAAACACGACTCGGAGAATTATTTATTACAGAGCATTTAATAAAAATGTGAATATGTGCCATACTCTTTTATTATTATATATTTTATTTTAATATATATATATTATTATTATTATTATTATTATTATTATTATTATTATTATTATTATTATTATTATTATTATTATTATTATTATTTATTATTGATTTGTTTTGTTGTTGTTGTTGTTGTTGTTGTTGTTGTTGTTGTTGTTGTTGTTGTTTTTGTTGTTGTTGTTGTTGTTGTTGTTGTTGTTGTTGTTGTTGTTGTTGCTGTTGTTGTTGTCCAAATTTTTACGCTTCCTGTGGATAACATTATGGTTAGCAGGAAAGTGGAGAGTGTTTGAGTTTGAAGATTACTCTTTTAACATAATTGTTTGGGAAAGAAGTAAGAGCAGATTTAAAAGACCATCAAAAGTATTTCCTCTCTCAAAAATAAGATAGCGGCTAGTATCAATTACAGGAAAGCATTATTTAATTGTACGAAATAATAATTAGTTCTCTAAGTCACTTCTTAATTTCTTGCTTGATCAAACACGAAAAAGAGGGATTATGAAAATTATGTCGATAACTTTAACTGGACTCTAAAAGAATGTATGTGTAAGAGAATGACAATAAGAAAGGTGGGAGGGGGGGAGTGGACTTCTCTCCCATAGAATTACACAGGCCTGCATTTTTTCACTTTTGAAAAATTGTTTTTAGTTTAACTGTTGAACTTTATGTTTTTTGATGTGCTGAATCCAAATATGACAACAGTTGTTCTCTACCACGTAAGGATTTTTCACAAAACGCAATGACGTCATGAAGGAAAAACAGTAAATACTTGCCAATAATGATTAATTAAAAGTGTTTTAAATTGGAACACATTTATTTAAATTTGAAAGTGAATTGGTACATAAGGTGAAAAATATGTGTAAAACAAATATATGAAAATGAAACTTACAAATTAATAGCAGGTCGCAAATTTAAAGTCGACCTTACTCAGCCGCATAGTAGCGTTTTCACAGATTTTGAAAGCTTCTGTTCTGACTTTTCCTTTTATATATGCTACTTTCACTGCTTTCTGTTTTTGGTCAAGTTTCTCGAAGCAAACGCCCAGGCAGTAGTACCGCTATCATACTATATTCAGCGACCTTCCTGGTACCGTACTCCTCATTTCTTTCGCACATCTTGTGGAAGCGATCGCCTTGCTCTTCGCTAACAGCTCCTGAGATTTTTCTGGAAAGTAGGTCCAAATGGGAGAATGAAAAAGTGGCAGCTTAAGCTCATCGAAGCACACCCAGTCTCTCCAAATTTTGTAGGCAATCTTCGGGACGATTGGTCGTTGATTTTGGGTGGTCTTTAATAATTGTTTCCATAGAAACTTACTTACCTACTATCCTTGAATGAACGCCATGCAACTTCTCTCTTAACCATCCATTTTCCGTTTGCAAACTGTGGGTCTTTTTAATTAGTTTTCGAATATCCAGGACCGACAAATACTTCCCTCTTTATTTTTTGCATCGGATAATACAGAGATTTGTCCCTTAGGTATTGAAACATTCCCCTTCCTTAGAGAGAGCTTTTGTAAACTGCTTCATTATGCCTAGTTTGATGTGAAGTGGAGGCAGGAGTACGTTCTTTGGGTCCACAAGGTTTTCTTTCATGACGTTCTTTTTTCAATTTCAAACCCAGATCTCCTCGTCCACTCCTTTTGTATCCAATGCTGGGCTTTGTTTCGAATGTCCAACTCACACAAGAAACAAGGGTATTTGGTGTACCCGCCTTGCTGTCATAGAAGCATGGAAATCACTTTCAAATCTCCACATATTGTCCACTCATGGTCTTTGTATTTTAACTTTGACAAAATCATCCTCAGATTCTCGTAACGTTCTTTCAATTAAAACAGAATGAACAACTGGTACTGGGCAAACTTATTGCCATTATGAAAGAGGACACCTTTTAACTTTGTTTGGACGAATCAATAAACAACCTCCACATCTTACATTAATAGTCTTACCTTGACATACCTTAACAGCCAAGTGGATATATTGCAGAATATTAGTTTCATCTTCCTTGAGAAAGTATTGAAGAAAAATCTCTTTTCCTTTTTCTATCTATACCATGAAAATGATGTTACTGGTGCTAATAAATTTTTTCCGCTTCAACTTGGAGCCTAACACATTCGGCTGACTCCTTCGGTAGATCTAAATTCCTCACAAGATCATTTAATTCTGGATGTCTAAACAATTGAGGTTCGTTATTATAACCACTAAACACTCTTCGCCAGAACTGCTCCCTTCAGTGTTAGTATTCATAAGATGTCGCAAAATATCTTAACGAACTTGGTGAGTTTGGTACAGGGCATCAGACCAGATTACAGACGCATTGCGGATAGGAGTTCTGGATACCGAAATTACTACTTTTTTTTTGTTTTTCAAGTTATAACCCGCATCATTGGTCGAGCAATATTATATATATATTATATAATATATATATTATGATATTATATATATTATATATAGTATATATTATATATATAGTAATATATAATATATATATATAGTATATTATAAATATATATATATA
>JABUQX010109391.1:10000-15000 GCA_015478945.1 Trachelipus rathkii
GCAGGGGGATGCCTTCTAGATGCAGGAGGGTTTGCCTCTAGGTGCAAGGGGTTGCCTTCCTAGGTGCAGGGGGTTTGCCTTCTAGATGAAGGGGTGCCTTCTAGATTGCAGGGGTTGCCTCTATGGGCAGGGGGTTGCCTATCTTAGATGCAGAAGGTTTGCCTTCATAGGTGCAATGGGGTTGCTTCTAGATGCAGAAGGTGCCCTTCTAGGTGCAAGGGGATGCCTTCAGTGCAGGAGGTTGCCTTCTAGGTGCCGGGGATGCTTCATAATGATTGCAGGGGGTCGCCTTCGTAGTGCTAGGGGGTTGCTCTTCTAGATGCAGGGGGTTTTTCTTCTAAGGTGCAGGAAGGTTCGCCTTCTAGATTGCAGGAGGTTTGCCTTCTAGGTGCAAGGGGTTGCTTCTAGATACCAGGGGGGTTGCATTCTGATGCATGAAGGTTGGCCTTCTAGGGTGCAGGGGATGCCTTCTAGTGCAGGAGGTTGCTTCTAGGTGCAGGGGGTTGCCTTCTAGGGTGCAGGGGGTTGCCTTCTAGATGCAGGGGGTTTGCTTCTAGATGCAGAGGTTGCTTCTAGATGCAAGTAAGTTTTGCCCTTCTAGGTGCAGGGGTGCCTCTAAGATGCAGGGGTTGCCTTCTAAGTTGCAGGGGGTTGTCCTTCTGAGGTGCAGGGGGTTGCCTTTTAGATGCCAGGTAGGTTGCCTTTTAGGTGCAAGGAGTTGCCTTCTGATGCAGGGGGTTGCTTCCTAGGTGCAGGGGGTTGCCTTCTAGATGCAGGAGGTTGCCTTCTAGGAGGGGGTTGCCTTCTAGATGCAGGAGGTTGCCTTCTAGGTGCAGGGGGTTGCCTTCTAGATGCAGAAGGTTTGGGGGGGGGGGGGGGGGGGGGGGGGGGGGGGGGGGGGGGGCCTTCTTTTTGGAGGGGATGCCTTCTAGATGCAGGAGGTTGCCTTCTAGGTGCCAGGGGGTTGCCCTTCTAAATGCCAGGGTTGCCGTTCTAGAATGCAGAAAGGTTGCTTCTAGGTGCCAGGGGGTTTGCTCTAGGTGCAGGGGGTTTGCCTTCTAGATGCATGAGGTTGCTTTTTCAGGTGCAAGGGATGCCTTCTAGATGCCAGAGGTTGCTTTAGGTTGCAGGGTTGCCTTATTAGTGCAAGAGGTTGCCTTCTAGGTGGCAGGGGTTGCCTTCTAGTGCAGGAGTTTGTCTTCTAGTGCAGGGGTTGCGTTCTGGTGCAGGGGGATGCCTTCTAGATGCAGGAGGTTGCCTTCTAGGTGCAGGGGGGTTGCCTTCTAGATGGTCAGAGGTTGCCTCTAGGCACAGGGGGATGCCTTCTAGAATGGCGGAGGTTTGCCTTCTAGTGCAGGAGGTTGCCTTCTAGGTGCAGGGGGTTGCCTTCTAGATGCAGGGGGTTGCCTTCTAGATGCAGGGGGTTGCCTTCTAGGTGCAGGGGGTTGCCTTCTAGATGCAGAAGGTTGCCTTCTAGGTGCAGGGGGATGCCTTCTAGATGCAGGAGGTTGCCTTCTAGGTGCAGGGGGTTGCCTTCTAGGTGCAGGGGGTTTTTGCCCCTAAGGTGCAGGGGGTTGCCTTTTAGATGCACGAAGGTTTGCTCTAGTGCAGGGGGATACCTTCTAGATGCAGGAGGTTGCCTTCTAGGTGCAGGGGGTTGCCTTCTAGATGCAGGAGGTTGCCTTCTAGGTGCAGGGGGTTGCCTTCTAGATGCAGGAGGTTGCCTTCTAGGTGCAGGGGGTTGCCTTCTAGTGCAGAGGGTTGCCTTCTAGGTGCAGGGGGTTGCCTTCTAGGTGCAGGGGGTTGCCTTCTAGATGCAGAAGGTTGCCTTCTAGGTGCAGGGGGATGCCTTCTAGATGCAGGAGGTTGCCTTCTAGGTGCAGGGGGTTGCCTTCTAGATGCAGGAGATTGCCTTCTAGGTGCCGGGGGTTGCCTTCTAGATGCAGGAGGTTGCCTTCTAGGTGCAGGGGGTTGCCTTCTAGATGCAGGGGGTTGCCTTCTAGGTGCAGGGGGTTGCCTTCTAGATGCAGGAGGTTGCCTTCTAGATGCAGGGGGTTGCCTTCTAGGTGCAGGGGTTGCCTTCTAGTGCAGGGGGGTGCCTTCTAGGTTCAGAGGGTTGCCTTCTAGGTGCAGGGGTTGCCTTTTAACTTCAGAGGGTTGCCTTCTAGTGCAGGGGGTTACCTGCTAGTGCAGGGGGTTTTCTTCTAGTTGCAGGGGGTTGCCTTCTAGGTGCTGGGGTTGCCTTCTAGGTGCAGGGGGTTTCCTTCTAATTGCAGGGGGTTACCTTCTAGGTGCAGGGGGTTTTCTTCTAGTGCAGGGGGTTGCCTTCTAGGTGCAGGGGGTTGCTTTAATGTTTGGTGTTTCTAGGTGCAGGGGGTTGCCTTCTAGGGGCAGGGGTTGCCTTTCTAGATGCAGGGCGGGTTGCCTTCTAGTGCAGAGGGTTGCCTTCTAGGTGCAAGGGGTTGCCTTCTTGGTGCAGTGTTTTTCTTCTAGGTGCAAGGGGTTGCCTTCTAGGTGCAGGGGGTTGCCTTCTAGTGCAGGGTGTTGCCTTCTAGGTGAAGGGGGTTGCCTTCTAGGTGCAGGGGTTGCCTTCTAGGTGCAGGGGTTGCCTTCTAGGTTCTGAGGGTTGCCATCTAGGTGCAGGGGGTTGCCTTCTAGGTGCAGGGGGTTGCCTTCTAATTGCAGGGGGTTGCCTTCTAGGTGCAGGGGGTTGCCTTCTAGTGAGGGGGTTGCCTTCTAAGGTGGGGTTGCCTTCTAGGTTTCATGTGGTTGCCCTCCTAGGTGGCAGGGGGTTGCCTTTCTAGGTGGGCGGGGTTGCCTTCTAATTCGCAGGGGGTTACCTACTAGGTGCAGGGGGTTGCCTTCTAGTGCAGGGGGTTGCCTTCTAGGTGCAGGGGGTTGCTTTCTAGGTGCAGAGGGTTGCCTTCTAGGTGTAGGGGTTGACTTCTAAGTGCAGGGGGTTGTCTTCTAATTGCAGGGGGTTGCCTTCTAGGTGCAGGGGGTTGACTTCTAGGTGCAGGGGGTGATATATTGAGAGTGATTTATTATAAAATTGAAAGCCGGAGATGTCAAGATGGGATTTTATAGGGAGGATATTTTGTTTGAGTTAATTGGAAATGGATCGGTGTTGTGCTAAGACAGCCCGTTATTATCCTTAGAACTTTATTTTGTGCAGTTTCTAATTTCTGAATGTTGGACTGTTATTTTGAGGGCGCCCAGGCAGGTGATGATAGTTTAAAAAGGGACGGAGGTATTGTCTGTATACTACTGCGAGGGTCTCTTTATGCTGGCCAAGCTTTGTTCCAGTTAATCCTTTCAGAACATTTAATTTATGTGTGGCTCTAGCAGCAATATCGTTGATGTGGGGTTGAATGTCATATCACTCATATGTGTATCAAAAGTCAAGCCTATGATGGCAGGTTGTTTATTGAGAGGGAATCTATTGCTTGATAGAACAACTGTTGGGTGAATGTTTAATTTTCTCCTGTCTGGGGTAAGTTATGTAATAGAGGATTTTTAAGGTGATGCAGTCATTCTGCTTGTTGTTAGAAATTGTTCTAACTTATTTATTTACTGTTGTAGTTCTCTATATTCTGTATTTATAGAAGAGTTTTGAGCTGTGAGTATTAGATCGTCTGGATAGCTATTAATTTTTATAGAAGTTGATGTGGGATGTGGTAGATCATGCACAAAAAGTTAGTGTTGGATGGCGCTCTGGGGAACTCCGCTATATAATTTGTATGTGTGGAAGGTATAACTCTACTTCTACCTGTACGACCGGACAGTAAGTTTGCTATTATTTTTTTATTATTCTTTTTGTCTTTAATGGTTATGTCTTTGGGCTGTGTTTAGTACTATGTCTATTAACATGTGACGGGACTAAATCAAATGCCTCTTTAATGTCTATTGCTACCAGGAAAGTGCGAGAAGGGAAAGGAGTTTGGTTAAAATCAGTAAGGATGTGTTGTGTTAGATTGATTAGGAGTGTAATAGTGGAGTGATTTTGTTTAAATCCATGTTGTTAATTTGATAAAGGGATGGAGGGAGATATTCTAGTTAGGATTAATTGTAGAGAGCAATGAGATGGGTTTGTACGAAGTAGGGTTGTTAGGTGGTTTATTTGGCTTTAGTGTAGGAATTTTATGAGGGTGTTTCCAAAGTGGTGGGAGAGTTTTAGTTTGCCAAACAATATTAAATCTTTGAGTTAGGGCTTCGATAGCCTTATACCTCAGTGTTTGAGATGAATAATAGATATTTGGTCGGGTCCCTCTGCTTGTGAGTTGTAGATTTTTTTTTTGTATAGAGTACTTCTAGATAGTGAATGGAGGGGAAGGGGGTCTTCTTGGTTAGTTTTTAATCTTTTGATTGTTTAATTTGCTTGTCAATTCATGGGGATTGTGGGTTTATGGTTGATTTTTAAAGTGTGACATAATGAAGCAAAAATATTTTCTTTGGGCTGGGGATTTTATTGTTTTGCTTATATTTACCTTCGTGGGTGGGCGTGGTTGAGTGTATGATGTGTGAGTTTTTTAATTTTTCGAATTTTTTTTTTTTAGTTTGGCTTATGATTTAGTGTTTGTGTATATTGTCGGCAATTTTTATTTTGATTTGAGTCAATTAAGGTATTTAATCTATTATTTGGGTCTGTGATATGGTTGTCTATTTTTTCTGAGGGAATTTCTATGTTTTATTTGTGTATCTATCTCAGGTGAGAAGTTGGGGTTAAATTGTTTGAGGTATTCATGTGGGATGAATTTTTTGGATGCTTTTTGAATTATTTTATTAAATTGTTGTATTATTTTGGTGAGTGAGGAAAAGTCAGTTATTTGAGAAGACTCTAAGAGAGAGAGAGAGAGAGAGAGAGAGAGAGAGAGAGAGAGAGAGAGAGAGAAGAGAGAGAGAGAGAGAGAGAGAGAGAGAGAGAGAGAGAGAAGAGAGAGGAGAGAGAGAGAGAGAGAGAGAGAGGAGAGAGAGAGAGAGAGAGAGAGAGAGAGAGAGAG
>JABUQX010109391.1:20000-22500 GCA_015478945.1 Trachelipus rathkii
TCCTTTAATGGGACAGATTTTCTTGTCTTTCTTTTTTTTTTAATATTTAGGAAAAACCTACATATATCTCAGATAATCTTGACCAGTTCTTAAGAACGCTTGACTTATGCTTCAACACTTTTTCTAGTTATAAATACACAATTTTCCCACCTATTGGTAACTCTGATCACAATCTTGTAACTCTTAATTGCTTTCTCTCCAGCAGCTTCATCCTACCCTAAAAATAACTTTCTAGTTTTAATCGGGTTAATTGGCAGCATTACGCCGCTTATAGGTCATCTTTTTTGGAATGAGTCCTGTTTTGACACCGAGAATGTTTCGACGTCTGCCGACAAGGTTGGGGCCGTAATCGCCGATGGGATGAGCAAGTTCATTCCAACTTTTCCTCCTAAAAATCCGTGGATCGACAGGATTTGTTTTTTTGTCCTTCACTTCATGATGGAGACAACGCCTATAGGGAATGGGAAAACTCGTTTTCTTATCACTCTTGCTAATTTCCACTCAGTTTCGTAATCGTTGCAAAGATTTTGTTAGATGAGCCAAGCGTGATATCATTAAAAAGAAGTGTGTTGATCTCCTGATCTCCTTGGTTCTCCTACTGATAAAATTTTTGGTCTCTTACCAAAAAACATCTCTAATAATAATTTATGTAAATCTTTCTTGTCTCCTCTTATAAGTTCTGACGGCTCTTTTGCTAACACTATATGGCATAAGGCAAATCTCCTCGGCCTCCTTTTTTTTATCTCATTCCACCCTGGAAGATTCTGGCATCTCTCCTCCTTTTACTTTTCCTCTCAGGTGTTCCATATCTCTGTCTTGATCAGATTCATGGGATACTGAGACCTATGAAGGTCAGATAAGCTAGTGGCCCAGATGGATTGCATCCTCTTGTTTTAAGGGAGTGTTTATCTGAACTGTCTCCTGTGCTCGTCCAAATCAACTCTCTGTGTTCTAATACTAATATTTTCCTCAGTGTTGTAAGCGAGCACATGTCCAACCAATCCCGAAGAAAGGTAGCAGCACTGAACCTTCTAACTATCGTCCTACATTATAGCTCTCATTTGTATTCATCTAAATTCTTTGAAACTCTCCTCAATTCTCCTTTCTTGGATCATCTGGAATCTCATTCCCTTCTTTCACTTGACCAATATGGCTTCCGACTCTAGAGGGCAACTGGTGACATTCTTTTCTGTCTCACTGATTTATAGTCTTCATCCGTTAAGGGCTATGGGAAGTCTTGTTTGGTTGAGCTTGATATGTCGAAAGCTTTTGACAGTGTAAGGCAAGCGTCACTACTCTCTAAACTCCTTTTCTTTGGGTTTCCTATTTCTCTTTGCTAACTCAAGTCTAGTTTTCTCTCAGTTCGTTCCATATCAAAATTTGTTGACGAAGTCGCCTCATTCTCATTTACTGTAAATTGTGGTGTTTCTCAAGGCTCTGTTCTATTCCAAACTTTTTTTTTACATTTTATCAACGATCTTTTCAATTGCAATTCAAACTCTGTTTATTCTTATGTCGATAACTCAATTCTCCATTCACCCACTCATTTCAAATCAGAACAATTACTACGGTTATATAATGGTATTATCTGTCCCTGTAAGGAGTACTGCTCTTACGTTTGGGAGGGATCCAGCTTCTTCCCCCCCTCATTTTGGATAGGGCTGAGCCTAAGATTTAAATACTGATAAACTGTCCCCTACTTTCAAACTCACTTGATCCTCTATCTCTGCGACGTAATTATGGCGCACCATCTTTTTTCTAAAGATACTACAAAAGCAGGTTCTGGAGGGAGTTGACCTCTCGCATTCCACCACCACTGAATGAGTGCTCTCGTAGCACATGAATTTTGTGTGAATATTGGAAACACTAGGTTTGTTCGTTGTGGTGCCTCCTTTTTTAGGGCCTCCTCTGCTCTGTGGAACTCCCTGTTATCATATGTTCTTCCTGATGTATTTGATCTTCCTCTCTTTAAAGCTCTCGTCTGCGTTTACCTGAGAGGTTTATGTTAGGCTTGGGTTTGGATGGGTCTTCCCCCTCGTTTTATTCTCTTCCTTCTTGAATGGGACTCTGCTCGTGAGAGATGCTATCACTATAAAAAAGATGCAGAGATTAGGAGTTGATCAGAGGAACCCAGTGGAAAGAGTTTAACAGAGTAAGGAAAATGAGTGGAAGTTAAGAAGAAGGTCTATTATGTTGGGTTCATTTCCAAAACGATTGAGGTTATTGGTAAGGATCTGCATCATCTGCCTCAAGCTGTACTGGAAAGAGAAATAGTAGGAGAGTTCGCGTGCTCTATCTTTAAAATTTGAAGAAAATTATTATCGATGGTGAACGTTGAAATCGTGAAGGACACACAACAAGAAGACAACAACAACAACAAGACGAGAAAAAGTTTCATATTTTGGAGTTTAGATAGTTGAAGAATTTTGATTAGTCAGCTGAGTTAGGAAACAAAATTAAAGGAAAAAATAATTTATTAATACATTGAGTTGGTAAGACA
>JABUQX010109391.1:30000-32500 GCA_015478945.1 Trachelipus rathkii
TAGTCTTCGTTTTGAATGCCATATCAATATGTATAAAAATCTTCACCTTCAACATTAAGAGAGTCTGGCCAACATTGCTATATCCAGATAGTGATGAACTAATTGATAGATTCATGGATGAGTATTGAAGTTGGCTTAAAATTTTGTCTTCCGAATAGAGAAATGGAAAAAAAAATGCAAGTTAATAAAAGTAACAATATTTAATCGGAAATGAGGAAAGGTAGGGCAGGCCTTCTTTGCAAAAGCAGGTTCAAAAAATCCAATTCGATCAAAAATATATAATAATTTTTTAAAAGATATTTTACTTATATATATATATATATATATATATATATATATATATATATATATATATATATATAATATAGGCACTCTGTATCTATCTTCTTCATAACATATAGCATACTTATATATATAATAACCATATATATATATATATACTATAACTCATATATATATAACTATCATATATATATATATATATATATATAGAGAGAGAGAGAGAGAGAGAGAGTCGCTATAGCCACCAAAATAGACTGCCTCTTCAATGCCAAGCTCCCTCCTGTGAGGTGAACTAGTGAGACTAGTCACTCTGCTCAACCTTTCACATTGCAACTCTCTTAACCCACACTGAATTGCAAAGCTCATTCTTCGCAATAAGATTTGGAACACTCCTCCTTCCTCAATGATCTTCATTTGAATTTATACACTTTCGAAGGTCATGTTCCTGGAGATGTTTGCCCATAATGCGAGCTGCGCTGCTGACCTTTGCTTCTTCTCTAGTAAGTACAATGTTGACCCCGGACGTATTTCAACAAATTTTTATACAATAATGCAAGTTTCAAAGGTGAAATTTGATGCACAGTGTAATAATAATAATAATAATAATAATAATAATAATAATAATAATAATAATAATAATAATAATAATAATAATAATAATAATAATAATCTGAAATAATAATAATAATATAATAATAATAATAATAATAATAATAATAATAATAATAATAATAATAATAATAATAATAATAATAATAATAATAATAATAATAATAATAATAATAATAATAATAATAATAATATTGATGATGATGATAGATAGATAATGATGATAGATTCCAGGAGCAACGCAACAAAATATATTTTTATTTTTTATGATACAGAAAAAGGTCCTTATAAACTATACGGACGCACGTTATTTTCAGTGAGAAATTCTTAATGCCAGATCAGATGCTTCATATTTTGTTGAAGCAATATTTTAATATTTTTTCACCACTTACGAGTCTGGGGGTACTGGGGCTGAGCTTCCCGAAGACAAATCAGCGTGCGTCCGTAGAATTAATAAGGCCCAAAAGAAAAATGACATAAAAAAATTTAAAAATAAGTTTATAGCAAACGATTGTCGATCAGCGTCAGATACAGATTAATTAAAGCAGATTCCTAAATGCTGATTTTCATGATTAACGATTTTTTTTTTTATGTTTAAAAATCAGTTCCTAAAGAACGTTACAGGGTGTGTTGCGTCTGTTCTGCGCTCTTGCGTTTGTCGCTGTTAGATTTTTGAAATGTTGTTACCCCTCACTGGTAAATGCCCTTATTAAACTTGAGAAACTCTCTCTCTCTCTCTCTCTCTCTCTCTCTCTCTCTCTCTCTCTCTGCTCTTATCTCTCTCTCTCTCTCCATATATACTCTCTCTATATACCTCTCTCTCTCTCACTTATATATCTCTCTCTTTCTCTCTTATATATACTCAATATATATATATATATATATATATATATATATATATATATATATATATATATTATATATATATATATATATATATCTTCTTTACTATATAACTTCCCCTGATCTTTTATATACTATATATATATATATATATATATATATATATATATATATATATATATATGTATATATATATATATATATATATATATATATATATACTATATATATATACTATATATACTATATATATAATATATATATATATATATGGCATAACACTCAAATCCTTAACCTTTATATATATATATCAGGCGCGGCACGGAAGCACAGGGCCGGGGCCTCCTATAAAAATAAAAGCAACTAATGTATTAAAATAATTCAAATTACTATTTATTACTATTAACATAATGTTTAACATGTTATACAAGAACGATATTTTTACATTAAGATCATTTATTCTCTTGCGAAACATTATTTTTTTCGCGGGAGATCAGTGGGCTGGAATTTCGATTTGTGCCTCCAACAAAGCATAATTATAATGCTTTCAAACACTCTGTGTCATGGCAACGTAAAAGAAACATATTCTTATTTTTATTCTATTTTGAGGATTTTTCCACAAAGCCTCTCAAATTTTTAAAATCAATTCTTGAAAAATTCAAAATAAAAAAGCTGAATTAAATATATATGTATATATATATATATATATATATATATCTATATATATATATATATATATATATATATATATATATATATATATATA
>JABUQX010109391.1:35000-40891 GCA_015478945.1 Trachelipus rathkii
AGAACAGACAGACAGAAATAAAGTAAAAGAAACAAGACTATAGAGGAAAATTGATGACATGATAATTGGTATGTAATTATCAATATCTGAACAGTCTCCGTATTGATCCTTTATTATTGGAGTATTATTAGATAGATAGATAGATAGATAGATATATAGATAGATAGATAGATAGATAGATAGATAGATAGATAGATAGATAGATAGATAGATAGATAGATAGAAAGATAGATAGATAGATAGATAGAGGGAAGGAGAGAGAAAAAAAAGGAATGAGTTTGTGTGTGTGCGTCCGTGCGTGCGTTTGTGTGCGGTCTCAAAAGAATTTGTTTTAAAATCAATCATTATTAAGTACACATCTGAATCGAGAGGGGAATTTTAATCAATAATTTATTATTACAATCTGGAAGAGAGAAGGAAATATTTGCGTTTCTCTCAGTATAAATATACATATATATGGTAGAGAGAGAACGAATGGGCACGTGGTATCCTCTGTACCCTGCCCCAACGCAGCTGCGACGGCCATTTTCTAGGCATTATGACATTCATCAGTCGTAGAGCAACATTGGAAGTGAAAAGCATAATATATATATATATGAGTATGATAGTATATAATATATTTATAGTATAATATAATATATATAATAATATCATGTATATAATATATAATAAGCATAGTATATATAATATACATATGAATATATATATATATATATAAATATAATATATACTATATAGGAGTAATATTATATATATATGTACGTTTACATATTAGATGATATATATAATAGTGTATTATAGTATAGTCATAGTTATATACTATAGAAGGATAATAGTACTATATATTATATAAGTAGTAGTTATAATATATACTAATTGATATATGTATATATAGTTATAATATATATATTGTATATAATAATGATATATATAGTATCATATATGTATATATATAATATATATATTGAGTGTATATATATTATATATATAGTACTGATATATTAATATTAGGCAATATATAGCACGAAGGTAGTAATAATATATTAATACTTATAACTTTCCTAAAACTAGAAGTGTCAGGCTAGTGGCCTGGGGTGATTATTTTTCTTTCGCTCTGTCGCACTTATTATACAGTTGTGACTATCTGAAGTAGGTCAATTCCGATGTGGCCTGTTATCTCGGATGGTCTGCCTTTTGAGTAGACAGAATAGGAGGGCAGCCTCTTTGAAGGCTAGAAGGTGAGGTTGGAGTTTTTTAATTGTTGGCTTTCTTCTTCCTCCCCGGACTAACAGTTTTTGTAGTTTAGAGAGGATTGTCTCTACCGCTTCTGCTTGTTCGTTCGACTTCTTGGTCGCTGTACTTGTAGTTGTTCTCTTGAAGTCTCTCTCTCTCTCACTGTAGCTATATGAAAACTCTGTATTGGTTTTGATCCAATTATTTTAATTGAAAAACGCCTTGAACAATATTTAACAATTTCGCAACACCTGAGGCCTAAGAGGAATTAATAGAAAAAAAATTATTTTCAATTTCATTCATGCAAACATGCAATTTTTTTCATAAACGCAAGCATAAGTTTTAATAATTCATATGCATGAATAGTGGTACAAATACGTACGACATACATTAATTAACTGTAACAAGATTTTAGCATTATTGTTGCACAAATTATAATGAGCAAAATTCATAGTAAATGCAGCTTTAAAAGCATTGGAAAGGCACTTCACCGATTATGAAGGTGGGTCACGGAGTGTGGGGAGAGTTATTTCTTTTCTCCTCCACTTCACAAGTTGCAGTCACCAATTCTTGTAGTCCCGGGGAAGAGGCCAATTCCGTAGTAAAACCTGGTAGTCGGATGGTTTCTTCCTCTTCGGTAGATACGAAAGAGTTTGGCGCTCTTTAAAGGCAGAAGGCAGTTGTTGTGTTATCGTTCTTCCCCGACTAACAGGTTTTGTAGAGTAAAGAGGAGTTTTTAGGAATCTCTTCTGCCTTGTTTCGTTTCTTCTCTTCACTGGTTGCTGTAGATGTTTTCTTGAGGTCTCTTTCTCGTAGGTATAATAAAAATCTTGTATTGGTTTGAATCGAATATTTCATTGAAAAATATTTTTAACTATTTTTAACAATTTCTCACACCTAAAGCTAAAATTTAATTACAATATTATAACTTTCTTATGTACTCTCCTGTACACATGAAATTTTTCAATTATTACTGTGTATTTATAATATTAATTAAAGTATCGGTATCGGTATCGGCACCTAGAAAAATAGAGTATCAGTATCGGTATCGGCCTCTTTTCTGGTATCAGTACATCCCTACTAGTAATACTCAAGAAACATGGAGGAAAACCCAGGGTCTGTGTCGACTACAGGAAGATAAACAAATACAGTATCAATGATAGATACCCTATACCTTTCATCCAAGACACAGGGTCAATCCATTTTTTCCATAAGAACCGTGAATGCAGTTTTCAACAAGCCTATGGTACTATGACAAATGAAATACTATATAACGCATAATTTTATTATAAAAAATAATAAAAAGTGCTAAAATCAATAAAATTATAGATCAATTCAGCAATACTTATAATGAAAAATACTTGTAAAAAACATGTTAGATACGAATTGTGATAAACATAAAATCGATTTTTAATTCAATGAACAAATGTACTATAAAATTGTGTTAGTTCGCTATAACGATTTGGTATTAGTTTGAATGGGATTTTGAAAACCTTAATATTGTTTTAGTGGTAAGCTAGCCAGTAGACGACATCAGGCCACACACACATATATTAATAATATTACCTAGCTATACTATAGTATACTATATATTATATATATTCTAGCCCCTTTAATACTGAAGAATGTTTTAATATTAAGTCATATATATATACATTGAATAGCTTATATACTAGAACTATTATATATATATTATGACGTAAGTAGATAGTTATAGTATATATGAAGTATAATCTATATATATATAGTCTATGTAGTATATAGTATTAGTTGTATATAATATAATGATGTAATATCAATATTAAATATTATTATTATATCATACTATATATATATTATATTATATATATATTGCTATATATATGTAGTATCAATCCAGTAGTATAGTATGTAGATATGGTATAGTATAATTATGATATTAAGTCTAGCTACTATATGTATAGTATATATTTATAATACTTATTAGCTATAATTAAGTAGCTAGTATAGGTGGTGAGTAGTAGTATACTATATATGATATGTATTATATACTGAATATATAATATAGTTATTATTGATATATATATAATATATTTAGTATTATTATAAACGTATATATATAATATATATCTATATATATATTAATATAGGACTATATATTAATATATAATATTAGTTGTACTATATTATAGTACTTACTGTATTTATGATATAACTATTTATACTATACTATATATATATATATAGTATATTATATTATATATATATATATATATATATAGTAGTATACTTATATTTATATATATTATATTTATGTTATATTTATATTTATATTTATTTATATATAATATTTTTATATATATATATATATATATGATATAATATATATATATATATATAATTATATATTATATATATATATATATATATTTTTAATATATAGTATTATTATATGATATAATATAAATATATATTATAATATATATCATATATATACTATATATATATATTATATTTTATTATATATATATCTATATATATATAGTATATATCGTCTATATATATATATATTATATAATATAGCATAATAAATTACGCTATATATGGATTGAAAATGTCTGCTGTTCTAAGCAGTCTATTTGGAGTTAATTCAAGGAGATGAATATTTTTTGAACGTTAAAAAATCTAAATAAGTAAATAATATAAAGCATCAAAAAAAAAAAAAAAAAAAAAAAAAAAAAAAAAAAAAAAAAATGGCTTCAATGTTGGTCGAAATGATTTTGGACGGTTTAACATTTCGTCGATATTTCGGGGCAACTTGTGGTCGAATTATTGAAAGTAATGTCAAAATGTCAGAACTAATTGACATTTTAAGTCTCTTATTTACTATCATATATATATATATAAATAATTAATATATATATATATATATATATATATATATATATTATATATATATAATATATATATATATATATATATATAATAATATATATACTATATATATATATCATATATACTATTATATATAGTATTATATATATATACAATATATATATTATATATATATTATATATAATATTACTATATATATAGTATATATATATATATATATATATATAGATAGTAAGAATATATATATATATATATATACAATATATAATAGTATATATATATAGTATTATATATTATATAGATATTTATATTATATACTATATATATTATATTATTATATTATATAAGTATATACTATTATATATATATACTATTATATATATAAATAATTGTAATATATATCATATAATATATATAGTAATATATATATATATATATATATATATATATATATATATATATATGACTATATATATATATATATATATTATATATTATACATATTATATATGTATATATATAGCTATATAATTTATATATGATTTATATATATATATATATAATATATATATATATTATATATATATATAATATATATAGGTATATATATATATGTAATATATATATGAATAAATTATATATATATATATATATATATTATATATATATATTATATAGTATATATCATATTATATATATATATATATATATATATCATATATATATAATACTATATAGTAGTAGGTATATATATATGTATAATATATATATTATATATATATATAATATATATATATATTAATAGGTATATAGTATAGTAGTGAATATAGTAATATATCTATAGTATAAATATATATATATATATAATATATATATATAATATGAATATATAATATATATATATATAGTATATATATATATAGTATATATTCATATGATTAATATAGTAGTAATTAATATAGTATATATACAATAATGTGTTAAGGCATACTATTAAGATAGATGATAGTAAATGATAGCTAAGTGATTGCAATAAATGTATACTAAGTACTATATGAAGGTACTATAATATATATATAATAATATAATATGTATAATATATATCATATTTATATATAGTGTATATATATATATATATATAGTATCATTAGTATATTTATAATAATCAAAACTAATGATATATATAAAGATATAATAGAACTGGTCAGGAAAAGGTTATAGTTATTTTATTATATGTATAAATATAAGAAGAGTTGATTATATATGGCACGAATTATAATAAGGAAAGTAATAAGTGATAGTGAATAAGATGTTATATATATAGCGTATATAGTATATATAATTATATTATATTATAATATATATTATATAGTATATATATATATTATATATATATATATATAATTATATACTATACATTATATAGTATATATATATCTATGTATAGTATATATAGTGTGGTATATATATATATAGTATAAGTATATATGTATATACTTATATATATTATATATTATAAGTATTATATATATAGGGGGGATATTAGTGAGTAGGTGGAGAATAATATGGTATTCAGTATATATATATATATATATATAATATATTATAAATATAATGTATATATATATACATTATAAGTTATGTGGTTAAAACCTTATAATATATATAGTATTATATATATATATATATACTATATTTATTATATAATATATATATTATCTTTGTTAAGTATGGCATATATCTGGCTTGTTAGGCATAATAAAATATAGGAAATAGGGATAAAG
>JABUQX010109392.1:0-28112 GCA_015478945.1 Trachelipus rathkii
AAAGTTCATTATTAATATATCTATTTATGTTTTGGTACACTTTTAGGTCCACCTATAAAAGATTGCAGAAAAATTATTATACGATTCATACATCTCTATCACTATTACAATGCATTACGTGTTATGAACATGTATTATTATATTGTTAATGATGGTTCCTTCGAAGATTGTGAAATATGCTCTTAGCTGATTTTTATAGTTTAGGATGTGTGATATTTGGCCCATATTCCATTAAAGATAAAGCTTCGGGTCACTTTAAAGTGGAAGTTATCATTTTTTACTTACTGAAGTGAAAGGTTTGGTTCTCAAGCTCGACGTTCAGTTGGCCAAATCTAATGATGCTAATACTTCATCCATTTTTGTAGTTTTTTACTATTCTCTATTTTTATTTAAAAATTTCAATTTCTTATTGCTAAGTAGTTGTAAATATTATTTGGCTGCATAATTATATTATTATCCTAATCAGACTCTTTTAAATACTAAAATATATTTGAGAGTTTCACTAGAAAGCATAGTAACAAAAACTTAATTCTGATATTAGATAACTGACCGAATTTGCTTTGATTGCATAAAAATTCATATGATGGAGTTTTATTAAATGAATTGATTGAATAAGCACTCCATCTCCACCAATCAGTGAAAGAATCCTCCAAAATGATTATTATTTTGTATTAATCCATACTTTCCTCGTTTCGATTGGATTACTATGTTTTTTTGGGTTAATGAATGTAATACTTTTCAAATCGATCTGGTAGTCATTGTTTTATATCGTTTCCGTTCGGTTTGCGTCTGACGGCTTTCGAGTTCTAATCCGATTGATTACTATAGTCGTTGTTATCATCGATTAATTTGTATTGGAGGGAATGGATTATTATCCCCAAATCTAATGATCTTAAGGGGTTTCGCACAATTTGAAATGGCATTCAAAGATAATGATATTAGTTTGACGGTGTTTAATTTTTAATCTATTTCTTAAATATATATGTTGATATATTTTGTCTAGTTTGGAATGATAATACATTAATTCTTATTGTTATAATTCCCATCATATTTGGAGGAGGCACAGAAGTAGCTGATAATATTGAAGAAATATTTGTATGTGGATCTATAAACATTATCAATGATCGATTACATAGATTATGAAATCAAACAATGAATGATT
Organism: Trachelipus rathkii; assembly: GCA_015478945.1. Classification (NCBI taxonomy): domain Eukaryota; kingdom Metazoa; phylum Arthropoda; class Malacostraca; order Isopoda; family Trachelipodidae; genus Trachelipus; species Trachelipus rathkii. The sequence goes on from JABUQX010109392.1 coordinate 1,163, forward strand.
TATGGTAGTTTTGCAATTAGAACTTTTTTCTTCAACAACATTTTATTATACATAAATTGCAGTTCTAGGAACTAAAATTGAAATATATCTTATTATATTATTAATGTCGCTCTTAAGATGCTACAAATTTTTAGGATTAGGTAGGCCGTTCATGAAGATGTTGAAGAGACTTTATTGGTGCTCTAAGTATGGTTAATAACTGAGGGCTGATCTGCGTCTCACATAACATTCACGTTACTCATTGTGTTGCAATAATATACAATATTTCCGATTTTTATTGTGCTTAAAATTGTGCTAATTCTTCCTCAATATATAGTGTTTTCCGTTCGTTATGGATTTGGCCGTGCGGGTTTTATGCTTCTTTTCATTTATGTTTGCGTGAAAGGATTCTATGATATATAGATTGTACGTTTAATTGCGGTTGGTATTATCGCAGATTGTGATATTTTGTGTTTTTAGTTGTTTTTGTTGCTTCATTACGATATTCTGCCTCTGGCTAGGTTTTTCGTGTTTTACGTTTCTGTTGTTCTGAATGATCACGTTGGTTTGTCGTTATCGTTCGTGTCTTGTGATTAATTCAAATAAATCATATCTTATTTCATTATCGATGTTGCTTGTCTTAGCACTGTCATCGTGTATTACTCTGGATTTTTATGTAATATGGATTTCGTTGAATGATCCTATCGATGGTCTGATTTGTGCTTATATTTTTACTTCTTATTTATTTGGCTAATCTACTATTTATAATTTCAATGGTAAATTCGTTATTATTCCAGCATGCATATTCGTCTCAGCTTTTAATAACTATTCCTTTTATTTCGAAATAGTGTATTAATCAACAACACTTCCGCTTCCCCGTTATACAATTTGACAGAGATTCTAACTGACGTAGACTGCATCAACCACGAAAAGTACGCACGAGAGTGCTGCTCTTATGTGCTATCGCGCTGCCGTTACTGTCGCGAACACCCTCGGCTGATAAGCAGGAACTTTCCGAAGTTTGGTTTATTAAGACAATAAATAGGCATTCGGGGACATTTACCGTGTCGTCCCACGGCGTCGTCGCGCTCCATCTGAGTCCGCAGGCCCAATAGAAACATCCAGTACGCTAAGATAATTAATAATCTGCCTCACTAATTCCTGATCTAACGCTATTAAGCGCCTACGAAGGACTGTAAGTGCGGGTATCCGCATCGATCAATTCCTTGCGCGTGGGTGGCCAGGGGGAAGGCGGAAACTCGTAATCCAATTTAGTCGAAAATTTAGTTTAAAAATTTCAAACAGTGTGAATTGACCTTATGAGCTGCCCCTGCGTCACTTTAAACACGAACCCTATGATCTTTCCCTGAGCCACTTTAAGGGTATAAGGAAAAAATGTCGAACCATATTTTTCTCATTCGGGATTATTTTCAGTTTTCTTCGCACGAGCTGAATAGACATAGGGTTTTTAAATGTCTCCTTCGGAAGACCAAGCTCAAATTCCTGCAAAATATGCATGCGAGCAATAGTCTCCTTCGCAAGTAAAAAAAAAAAACCCTCCTTCGCAGTCTCTCGGGCAATGAAGATACTATAAAGGTAAATAGTCTTTCTTCTTCGAACAAAAATTCGGCCTCTGGATATATAAACGCTTTAGACCGCCGAGGTCGGCTATCACCGACCTCCATCATCGGTCGGGAAATTTATTATTATCTCTTCGGATTTAGATGCCGTCTAGATGACGGGCTCGTGGACACCAGTGTTCTGCCGCGTGCGAAGCGCGGTTTATATATAAAAAAAATAAATAGAAAATTAACTTTTTTATGCTTTCAAATTCCGTTGTATAAATATTAATAATTGTTATTTTTGTGAAAACGAATGCATTTCTTATATTTCAAAAAAATATATATCAATAGATATTCGAGCAAAATCATTTACCTCGTTCAAAAAATATATAGATAAATGCGGCTTGATTTCGGAGAAATGTGACAATGAGTACTTCTGAAGGAGAGAGTTTATGAGGTAAAAAATATTTATAAAATATTTTTCTGATTCACTTTTTGACAATTTTAGTTATTTCGAAATTATTGCAGAGAATTGATTGGTGATAATAAAAAATACATTTATTGCAATTGTTTCTTTTCAAAAGATTTCATTTTTCGCTACCATTAAAATGATATAATTAATTTTTTGCTAAAAAAATAGATATATTAAAACCATCTCACCTGATAAAAATTATAAATTGGCCTAAGGGACTACTACTTCAACCAGTCCAATCTCTGCTAAGAAAAGCAAATCCACTATCCGGTGTTTCAACAACAACGAGAACAAGGGCAAGGTGGTGGCGGTTTCCAAATAAAAAATCGTCACTTAGGGCTGAAAGAAGCACGAAATTCTAGAGCATTTCGACAGGTTTCCGCCTCACTTGGAACTGTCGGTAAATGATTGACGGCTACTCACCTCACACTTTTCATACAAGTTTAATTGCTTGTTGGCATCCAGAGTGCATATTTACGGACTTCGGTATATATGAAAAAAATATTAACGGATTCGTAGACTACAAAAGAGAAAATACAAACATATTTTTTTATTATGGAAAGAATTTTTTTGTAGAAATGTTTTGTAAAAAAATAATGTTCATATATACTTCATTGAATAATATAAATCGATAAGTCTAGTGCAAATGTATGAAAAACATTTAGACTTAAAAATTTGGTTATAAAATTTTTTGTAATTTAATTTCTTTGAGGGCTGCACGGTTGTGTGATAGTAACCTATAAAGTTTTAGTTTATTTCTATTACTCACGGATAGACAAATACAGTGGGCGGGGGATTTCCCTAGGTCCCATGACAACTTCAAAGCACTATAATTATAGTAAAGGGATCACTAATTGCGCTATCTTCAAAAACCTATAAATAATCGAATCCCGCTTGAAGCGAAAGCAGAAAGAACGTTACTAATACTTCTCGGATTGGTGAAATAACTTTTCGTATCCTTATAAGCGAGTTTTTTTTCCGAGAGAAACCAAAAAAAAGTCGTTAAAAAGAATAATAAATAAATACAATATAATATATATAATCTTTTTTTATCCTCCTCAAGGATCCTACGGTTTCTATAATAATCATTTTAATAAGTGAATAAATTAAAAATATTAAAAATATAATAAGATTTGTATTTCGGTAATAATACAATACTGCGCGATAGGCGAAAGCAGATATAACGTCCTTCTTTACTTCTGCGTAGATACAGTGATATAAATTATTTCGTTCCTTTTTTTGTAAAGAGGGATATAAGAATAACGGTATTTCCAAGGGAGACTAAATTCAAAAAATAACATTAATTTTTTTATATTTAGTTCACTAAATCCAAATTTCTACAGTAAATTAATTATTGAACTGAAATACAATCTTACGACTGATACCGTAGTATTTTTGGTAGAAAAACTCGCTCAGGAATATATCTAATATGATACTATAAATATATATATTTAAAATATATATATATTAATATATATATATTACTATAATATAAGTAATATATATATTATATAGTATTAATAATATATAGTATAATATATATAAATGTTATATATTATATTAATATACATAAATATAATATTAATATTATATATAATATAATTATATATTAAATATATATAATAACTAATATAATATATTATAATATACTATAAAATATAATATATATAATATAATAATATATATCATTATAATATTATATATATTATATTATATATATATAGTATTACTATATATATATATTATATTGAGAGTAATAATTTCAGCGAAATGAAAAATATTAATTTTTGTGATCGACGTCCCTCTAGATGTGCACTCGGAAATTTCCCGTATAAAAAGAGGGTGAGAGCCATCGGTGACATCAGTCGAGAGAAGGGCGAAGTCGAGCGTGGACCGTGACTTTTCCTTCGCGCCCGATATTTGATTAGAAACCACATCGATTGATTTATCTACTTTAATAGGCAAATTAGTGGACGACCTATTTCTCGGGTAAGATGGTTTTTATTTTAAGAGTAAAAAAATTTAATTATATCGTTTTACGCGTACATAATAGAAATATATATATATATATATTAGTTAAATAGTTTTTTGCTTATAATTGCTGATAGTAATTATGGTAATATAGAAATTATTATGAGTAATGCTAATAAAAATTACAGAATACATTAATTTTTGCTCTAAAAACAATTTCTTTACAATCGATAATAATATAGGAAATAAAATGTATTTTTTTTTGTGATTCGTTTTTAATTTACTCCTCAACTAATAATGTTCATTCGCATCTTTTTTAGGTTCGTGTTAACTCCTGGATTATGGCACCTACGATGACCCCCGAATCGAGAAAAGAAGAAAAGGCACCCGCTATAAAAATTGAGAATTTTGATTTACTAAAAGATATGTTGGCCAGCTGCGAATCGATGACCGAATTTCAGAAAGAAAGCTTAATGAAGATCGTTTCTAGTTTGCATTATGAACTAATTAGCAAAAAAATTTGAAAAATCCTCGTATGAATATAAAGCAAAGATGTCAAAAAAGGTATGCTCCAGCCGTTATGCTGTAGAATCTACAATCGAACGTGTTAGAAATATCGATTCATCCAATTGGAAGAGGTCTACCGAGAGATTAATGGATTAGAAAAACTAACCGAGGTCGTTAATTTTAACGCAGATGGAAGGAGAGAAGTGGTCATGGTTTGAATTTCGCTAGTTTCGCATATACGAAAAGTCATGGGTCGAATCGGCGCATTAATTGATAATGTTTCAATCTAAAAACGACAGGAGGATGGAAAAAATATTGCATTTTGTTTATCCAGCGAAAGCGACCGAGGTTATTTCGCAGACAACAATCGATGGAGTTGCGGACATTTTACATGTGAGAGAGATGACGGCGAACTACATCATCGTCGTTCTAAGAACGTAACAATATTTTAATTCACTCGACATCGAGAACACAAGCACAATATCGCGCGTTCGGTGGCGAAGGCGGTATTAAACACTTTCGATAGAATGAACCCGACGAAATTAAATATACTGAAGCATTTTTTGAGCGCCACTAAGACGACTATGGTTGGCGAACTCTTACCCGATCATCCGCACAATAGTTGGATCGAAATTCGTTAAAGCACAAAAATCTACGGTTAATGAACTTTGTCGCCGACGACGACGAGAAAAAAACGATCGCTATGACGGACCGCCCCTCAAGCGGGCTGGAATTTTTAAACTCTTTTGAATTTCACACAGGAATACACCACATCTTCGAAGGATGAAAGAGAAATAGCGAAATCGACAGAATCAAAATCGAAATATCATTATTACTAAAGCGACCGGACTACTATCGGATAATAAGAAAGTGAAAACGTTTGGTACGTGCCTGGCGAGTTTCAGGAGAAGATTACACAGCGTTTTAGAGAAAATGCGAAATCCCTGTCTAACCTGCTAAAAAAGTGGATATAGCACCTTTTTTTCCGGGATAGAGGGGTTGATTGCGCGGACTGTTTGACATGATAATCTGGCAATTGCATTTTATTTATGGTAAACGACAGAATTATGGGACACGAGCTACGCTTAAGAATACCGATGATTTCTCCGGTAAGTGGGAAGATAATACAAAGCAAGGATAATAGCATGGAATCAAATTTTGTTGTAGCGAAGGAAGTAGTCTATTTTTTTATCTCGCGAGCCATATCTTTAAGTTATTTTCTTATACGAAAAATATAATAAAAAAATAATCACATCTAAGGATAGTGTATTTCCTATCGTTTCGCATAGTTACATTCTTTTGAGAATCAAAAGTTACAAAATAGACTTCGACGTAGGTAAATCTAAAACATACTTATTTCAACTTGTTTTAGGTCAGAACTATTGAAAAATAACCTGTCGATAATAGGCAATCTACTCCGGACATTTTTCCGATCTATCACTTGTAAGAAGGGAACAGAAGATAATGTGCAAAATCGCACATAACAATTCGCCTAAAGGAAGTTACATCTTGAATTTTAAAAATTCGTAGAAAAGAAAATAATGTCCTATGTGAATCAATTTCAATCTATCGATATAGTTATGCTAACAGTAGGAGGCATCCTATTGTACCGGCCTTAATCACGTATTTTTTTTATTTCTGTTGGAAAAAAATTTCAAAGGTATGATGAACCAGGAAAATCTTAACATTAGCATCGGTTTTTTTGTTCGATACATATTCCTTATGCCCCACGCTGAAGAGTTTTCAATTTCTTCGGTCTTTGGGATTGTAACTCATTGTCATTCAATTTTGCTTTCGGTCCCGAAAGTTGTAACTCATTCAATTTGCTTCGGTCTCGAAAAGTTAACTCATTCTCATTCAATTGCTTCCTCGCCTAATAGTAATCAATCGAATGAGAATTGATTGAACAGCGAAGCTAAAAGGATAGTTGTAAAATTATCATATACTTAGAATAAAAAAGGACAAAAAGTAGTCCGACTAGTAAGGTCTAACATACTTAATTCAGTAAAAGATTGTGATACTTTAGCACTAATATGCCATTTCCAACCATATGTCATTGCTCCCACTTAATTTTAACATTTATAAAGTTACAATTACCATTAAGCGAAATTTCACAGTAAGTGAAGTAACGCTGACATGAGGCAAAGAGCGCACAACCGCGTAAATTACCTTTGTCTGATGAGACAGAAATTGTACTTATATTTCGTTTTTTTTTCGATCTCCTGCCGCTTCTTGTTGTTCCCGCTCTGATAATTTCACGATTTTGATCGGCTGCGGAGCTTTAGTAATTTCCCATTCGATTATTCTCGGGAACCGCTACCTCTCAGATCACGTCCCGCCCAGACCTCTCGTTTCTCAAAATTTTCATACAACAACCATATGATACAAATTATAAAACGAAATTTCTGTTTTTCGTTAAGCTTGACTCTACTTTCCAGCATGCCAAAAATTGAAGGTCTAGGCTAGTGGAAAATATATACTATAGAGCCGGAAATAAAGAATACGCGTTTTTTTGCGAAATTATTATTCATCTCACACTTTAGTTCTTATACTATTGAAAATCAATCACTTCCGGGGCGTCGTTAATAAGAAACTATAAAACGGCATTCTGCAGCCTCCTCGTCTCGTAGCACATGATCCGCCAACTCCCCTTAAATCAAAACTATTGTTTGTTGCATTAGTTCATTAGGGAGAGTATTGAGGATTGTCTGGTGCGTAACGAAAGCATATTTGTCACCCCACATATCCTCCGCCAGATACTCTTTTTTGACCCTGCCCAAAGCGATCAGTTCTTTGTCCCTTCTTGCCAATAATTAGCGTTCGATTCTGAAGAGGTATGATTTCTATGCTCGAATGTGATCTTTAAACTTGAGCATTTAGATTTCTCGATCGTCATATTCTCAAAAAATGTCAAAACTCGCGGCCTCTACATATCGCATGCTCGGATTTATTCTCTCAAAAGGATTCTGTCTTTTCCCTTGGGGCGTAAACAGTGAAGAGTATTTCAAAATCGGAAAAGGGTAGCTCCGCTCATTTTCTCTCTTAATTTCGCATCGGCGGAATCGACCACAGAATGACAGGAGCACGTAAAATATCATGATAAGTTCATACGCGGATACAAGTATTGCCTTGGTCATAAATGGATCGACGAGAAATGAAAAAGTGAGAAGCTTCGCTTTATTAGAAAAAGTGTTAGAAACACTATGCCATTAGAAAAAAAATATTATATATACTTTATTTTTAATAATTTCCAAAATATATAGATAATTATTTTATTTTATAATTTAATATTTTTTATATATCAAAATTACATATCCTTAACAAAGGATATGCTTAGGGGAAAATAGGGATTCACACTTTAGTTTATGCGAGATGATCAGCGGCGCTGTGAAAATAAGGACTCAAGACCTGCAGAACTGTGCATAGTTGATACCATGGAAGTTATGATAGATTTGATCTGTTTAGCACCTAATTGGCCGATTCGTTCGATAATCATTTTATTTCAAAAAGAACAATTACATTGTAAAAGAAAATATTCCCGACGTAAGTAAGGGGTGCAGGTATCAGTTTGAATAAATACATTGGCAACATGGCAACTCATTAAAAGAGTGACATCGAAGAACGGAGAATGGAGTAGACTACCGAAGCTGAGAATCGATATTTGTGAAACAAATCTATCAAACTTATAATAATTAAAAGGTAAAATAGTCACAGTGTAAGTTCTAACAACTACTTATTGCAACCTGTTAGTTATACAATTTGAAAATATAACTGTCAATATTCCTTAATTATATTTGAAATTTCGATCTAAATTCTTGTAAGTAATGGAACAAGAAATAAATGTGTGCAAAACGCATAAAAAATCGCACTAAAGGATAGTCTGTGAAGGTTTAAAAATTCGTAGAAAAAAATAATGGTCAGTGAGTAAATACATTTTTTTTATAAAATAAACCTTTTGGAGTACGATTTTTTAACATTAAACGCCATGAACAAATATTATCTGACCATAAAATATAAATTAATTCGATTTTAAGCGGAACGGATAAATTTTTTGGGTTTAATATTTTAATATACGTACAAAATGCACATACGCTTTTAAGTTACCTCTTTCATTTCTTCTCTATTATATTATTTGTTATACGTTCAACAGCTTTAAAAAGTTTATTAAAAAAATCATAATTTTCGATAAAGTTAAGAACCAAATGAAATGTTTTTGGTTCGGGGCTCCGATATTTATATAAAAACTTAAAAAAAGAACGCGTCTTATAAAAATAGATATCATCTTTTAACCATAATTGGCTTTCGTAGAAATTCTTTTCTCTTTCCACCTCGTGTTTATCACTGTCGATTGATTCCGAACCATCCGGTAAACTAGGCATTTCCGAAAATGTATATCGTCTTACGTTCCATCGAATGATGGAATTTCCCCGAAGATCAGTCATTGTCACCATAATTTTTTCGAACAGCCCGTCGATATTTTTTTCGTGCGCGCAATTACGGTAACTCACGTAGTACTTCGCCTTTTTTTTTCTCCGCTAAGTAGTTATCGAAATTAAACTCTAGTCCTTTTTTCAAAAAGCCGATGGTATTATTCAAAAGTGTATAAATTGCGCAAGGATCGATATGTTCCCAATGGAAAAATATAACGACCTTTTCTAGATTTGGAGAGACACTTCAAATATGATATAAAAGATCAGAAAAATCGATCTTCAATTCTACCAAATTTTTAAGAAATGTTTTATTTACGTCGCTTACTATCATTTCAGGGCTATAAGGACTCTCTCGCAGATACGAGTACGAATATATAGCGTTATTTCTGATTTCCAAATCAGTTAGATTAGGAAAGGCTTCTACGATTTTATTATTCAATAAGCCGCATTTAGATTTTGATTCAAAAATTCTCTCTTTTCCGTCGTACGATAATCTCAAGACACGAACATTTGGAAATCGGAATGGGGAAAGCTTATCGATACGTTCGTTTCTTTGAAGCATAGCGTTAAATTGACAAACGTTTTGCAGATTCAATTCCAAGAAGCCATCGAACTTTCTAATACTCTTTTGCAATCGGTTTCTAAAAATTTTTGTATCCCATGAAGCGATTATTTTCTTTTCTATTCCAGTTCGCCATGATTTGCCGTAGTGCAAATGACACGCTTGTATAATCGGATTGTAGGTCAGGCGCATAAAGAGCATCATAACAGCATGAATTCCTCTGCACGCGAGACAGAATGGTACTTTTGTTTCGTTTCTTTCGCTATCTTTAGAAAGAAATTTCAAAAAATTAATTTCCAACATTCTATGCAACGCTATGAATTTTCTACAATTTTCATCTCCTACCGCCATATCTTCCTCTTCTACTTCCTCCCCCCTTGATAATCCAACGCCGTTTTCGACTGCCGATAGAGATTTACCGATTTCCCATTCGATTAATCTGCGGTTTTCGATTTCAATCACCACTACTAAATTAGCCAATGTTTGAATAGAACAATTATAGCATTGGCGAAATGTGTTAGCCCACATATTATAGGCGTTGTTGGGAAAAATTTCTTCTTCCGCTGAGAAACTTAAAATCAATTCTAATGTCTCGACCCCAGTTTTCGCGGCCAAAAGTCTTACACGATCGCTGCTAACAACGGTAGATGGGTGTTTATGGTTTAAACGAACTCCAATTTTTTGCAGGTTAAACGAGGATGAGATTTCCATAATTTCCTCGATGTTGTTGATATCCACAATTATCGCGGTTAATTCTTTAAACGGAGGAATAAGAAGTTTCCTCAATTTTCTCGAAAAATCAATATCGATAACTTTCGCCGACCTTTTTAAGATTTCGATGTCGGATTGGCTAATCAAAACGTTCGCCGATTTGCTTAAAAGAAGAGGAGGCTTTTCTTTCGTAATTATTTCCTCTACGTTCTGTCTTTTAACCCTATTGCGACATACGCATATAAATTTTAGCGTAAATAGGTTTGTAAATAAAATCGAAATATTTTTCATTATTTCGAGAAAGTGGTCGTGGGAGAGAGGGTTAGAGCCCGTATTAACGATTTCTAGTTTCTCGATCCCGAATTTTGGTCGAGGTTGTTTTTCCTTTAATAAATCGGTCACTTTTATAAAAGTCTCATACCCATCTAAATAAATAACCAAAGATTTTAAGCGTTCGTACTCGGTACTCATTGTCCTAATAACTTCGGTGGTTTTAGCAACCGCGGAAACACCATCCGCTGAACTGTCTGTCGCTACCATATACTCGGTCAACGTCAGGATTATCGATTCTGTCGCCTTTTAAGGATTTTTCGTAACGTTTTCAAGAAACTTTAGAAAGCTCGCTGAGGTTTTTTTCTCGTCGTCAGAATCGAATAGGGAAAATAATAGGTTGAAATTTAATTCCTTCGACCCATGTTTTTGAATAAAACAATCCATAATCAAATCGCAAATCACGGCGAAGTTTTTCGAATTAGAAACATCGTAAGCGTCTCGGAAGGGCGATCGTACGTTTCGAAAAGACGTCATACTGATAATCTTTGTAAGATTTTATATCACATTCATATTTTCGTTATTCTTTTTTATATGTTTTTTATAAGTCTGATTAATTTGGTGATCGATTTGTGAATCATGGTGATTTAACTTGAGTTCTGAGCAATAGATAGTATTTTTTTCATTACCGATCATCCGAGCGACAGTGTCTAATTCTGTCGGAGGTTTTTCGGGTTATATGGTTTTGGTGCGGGTATCTCCTTTTTTTCTCGGAGTGGGATACTAAAAATAAACCTAATAAAACTGTAATGTTTATTTAATATTTGTACTTAGGGCAATGATGCGCGGGCCTTTATTCCTATCTGCGCTCTATGAGCGAACAGCTTGTATCTCGATCTATGAAGCATAGAGTACTGAGCCAGTAGCACGTTGAGCTTGTTATTCTCAATTGTTTATTCTTATTTAATTGTAAGGTCCCCTGTAATAATAGTCTGATTCAGTATTGAAGACATACGGTATTTTTATAGAAGACTAATATTTAATATAAATGATTATTTTTATTATGTTACCTTTTTTTATAGAAAATTTTTAGCACCACTAATTGGGCAAATACTGCATTATTGAACGATAAGACAACAAAGAATAAGGGAGAATTTTTTGAACATGACTGTATTTACGTAATTTATTTTTTTTTTGTTTCCCTCGAAAAATAAACTTCTGCAAGGAGACACGATGATCTTTACTTTTTCGCACCATCTCCGAGAAGTATAAATAAAAGTACGATTATTTCATGCTTTTTGTATTAGGGCGTTACGATGAATGGTGTATTGTACTTGTCTAACTGCATAAGAATTCACCCCGCTTTAGCGATCAACTTTAGCCGTGAAGATTAACATCAGAGTATGTAGAAGGCTTTGACGAAGGGTAATACGAATATAACGACTAATAAGCAGTGTAGCCAAGCGCGAGCAACCATTATTCACGGGAAGCTACTTAAATTTCCGCATGCGATATCCACACCCGACTATAATTGACGGTAATCTTCATATGATTCAAACGTAGATCTATAGACTTCGACAAAGTGTACTAGTGGTATATAAACAACATCTAAAAATTCCCAATAAAAGAACAGCAATGATTTCAGCAAAAAATGTTAATGGTATATAGATGTTAAGTAATTATTTTTCTTCTGAATTTGGCGCTTAAGACCTTCGACTTCATATTTACGTCACTCCCGAAGAGGCGTCTACTTCACTAAAGTGATCTTCTATCTTGGCGAAATATACCCACTAGTCTTTCCGATTTATAGTCAGGCGATGATATATCAACGCTGGTGCATAAATGGTTGAGGTACCCACACAGAAGATGTTGCAAGACTTGAAGATAATGGCAATTATGTAAACACAAATCGTTCTGTTAATAGAGTCGTAGTTAAGAAGAGCATAAATCTAAGAAATATCAGTGGGTTCATATTGAGAATGTTAAAACAACATTAATAGAGATAAAAGAAAATGTTCGCTTTTTAATTAAGATTTATACTCCATATTCAATAAGATGGCCGACGCACAGAGCTGAGCGCCAAATACGCTAAAGCGACGATGTAGAGTAGCAGTGTATAATACTTGACACGGTTATAGGAGTCTCTGTTCCGTCCTCCACGAGCCTGATCCACGGAATATCGCTAGAATTGAAAATGGTGTATTTATGTAAAGGAGTAGTAGTGAATCCATAAGTCGCGAAAACGATATTTCTTTAAAAACGCCAGACGATTCTGACAATGATGCTTCGATATCAACGTCAAAACACACCCGCATTCGAAGACGATGATTGTTTAGATTTGGATGACAAATATAACAGATTATCGATATTATCAAATGAAGTGCTATACCGCATTTTTAAATATATATCATTTCAAGACATATACAAAATTATGGTTGTTTTGACCTCAAGAAAACGCGATGTGAATTACTACCTGCAAGAGAAATATCTAATCGATAAAAATGAGTCGGAAAAGCTAAATTTCGATAGGCTTTTTTCATTAATCGAATCAAACGATGATTCAGAAAAGACCTCTAACATTTTTTTAAACTTTATTATAACTGCGATTGAGAATCCCTATAAAAATCACTCTTATTGCACGCCTAAAGCAATAGCCTTGACGTTGACCAAATATATGATCTCCGAATGCCGATTGCCGCTCGCCGGGACTACCGCTGCTCCTGCCGCTGCCGCTTCTGCTGATTCTGCTCCTGCTGCTGCCACTAGTTCGTTTTTGATTACAATGAATAACGCGTACGAGCATTTGACTTGTTTAATCCTTTCATTAGAGGATTGCCAAACGTTAAAAAAATTAAGCGATTTTTTGAAGCGACAAGAAGAACCTTTATCGAATATCACAGTCCTAGAAATTGTCAATAAGGGTGTCACTAATCCTTTTGCCCAGGAAGACGACTTTCTCGAAATGCTGAAAAGTATTTCGATTTTCTTTCCAAAATTATCCACGTTAAAACTGACCTGCAAATGCCGCCAAATTTTTTTAAGACAGAACGAAAACGACGAAAGTTCTTCAATCGGTTATTTTTGGCGCTACCCACCTGTTAAGTTAAGCAAGTCTGCGAACGCTCTAATAGGTCAAGAGGAGTTTTTTAAAATCAAATACGCGAATTCAACATTTCACGAAATTGATTTATCGAGCAAAGTGGAGAAGGTTGAAATTCCTTCGTTTAACCATTTAACGACATTGGTTGTAGATTATAACGCCATCGAAGAAATTATGGAGATCTCCTCATTGTTTAATTTAAATAAAATCGGTATTCGTTTAAACCACATTCACCCTTCAACTGTCTTCGATAGCGATCGCGTATTGATGTTGGTTAAGAAAACTAAAGTGGAGGTGTTAGAGCTGATATTGAGCTTCTACTCGGAAGAAGAATTATTTCCCAATTACACCTACCCTTTTTTGTTCGACATGCCGGGCGAATTCGAACATTGCGTTAGACTTAGATGCAAATTGTGCCACGAGAAACGCTTAACTAGTATATTTATGGTGGTCGAAATCGAAAATCGAAGAATAATGGAATGGGAAATCACCGAAAAGGGATCTGAAATTTATCCGAAAATTAAGGATAAAAATAGAGTGGATGAAGAAACGTCGGAAGAAGAAGAATATGGTGAAGAAGTAGTGGAAGAAGAGGCATATACTGACATATCATATTCAGAAGAGCAGCGGGAAATAAGAACGATGAGTAATAAATTTTATCAAAAGTTTAGTGAATTTCGTGAAATAAACAAAATAATCGCACGAATGTGTCTCTTGTGTAGGTCAATTCGTTACGTTATGCAGTTTTTAATGCGCTACTTTTTTGAGCGTTCGACCAGCAATTTTAAATATACGGAAAGGACCGATGCCGCCGACCCATTTTTGGCAGAATCGAATCACATCGATATTAGAAGGAGAAACATTATCGGCTTGGGGATATGAATTTTTTTTAGAAGCTCAAAGTTCTCGAAGGAGATCAGAAAAAGCCGATGGTTTTCCTCGAGCTGATAGATAGGAGATCTTCTCGAATTTAATACATCCTCGAAGAATGCGAAATTTAATAGCAACTTATCACCTTCCAAATTGAAAATGGAATAATTTAAAGGCAGTGGGTGGATGATTTATAATCTAATTGGTCTCATAAATTTTAAGCATGAAATTTATGAAGCATAATTTACGAGTTTTGGAATCAGACTGTAGAATATTTTTTATTTTTGTCCGCCCTTAAAAACGCAACTTTTATTAATGGTGATTTCATGAATGATGTGTTTAAAATTTGAAAGAATGCAAACTTGGGGAAATTAAATCATATTTGCTGCGTTTCTCCAAAGCTTGAAAAGATTACAGTAGCCGGGTTTGGAGATTGAATTTTTGTCAAAAGGATGGTGTTTGTTCTATTGACCTGAACTTTGTTGAAAATTCTGAACATATTTCACCTTTAAAACACGCTAGAACTCATCATTTCGATCGATATTTAGAAGCGTCGAAAAAAGGTTATAATTGCCCCGGTAAAGAAATCGCGAATCGTCGCTTATCTAATTGACGATCATTGAAGAAAGGAAGAAAGCATTTTCGATCAAGAAACTTGTGTCATCACTTTGAAATGACACCTGCGGAATACTCTTTATCCAATGGAATATTAAAGACGATAACGGTAGTACGCGGCAGTCCGATTTACCGCCGCCATGTAATGAAGTTATTAGTGTCCTGGACCTTTGTCAAATGGAGAGAAAAATATCTTTGTAGAGCGCTTATGGTTACAGGGAAGATGGTTAATCTTTTTATTTTATGAGCAGTATATTCTTTTTTTAGAAAAATTTTCATCCGAACTACTCCCAAACAATACCATCTAATTTTAATTGGGATAGTAGCGAGGCAATAATCGTGCATCATATATTTTTTAATGAAATTTTTAATTGTGGCTCATAAAATAGAGTAAGCTTTTCTAAATGAAATAAATAATTTGTAAGTAACAGAAACACACCCTCGCTCATATATTTATGTGCACGTGTAAATGTTTTTGTTATCAATTTAATATTTTATTTATTTGTTTCTAATAATGTTTCATATTCACTCAGTATTTTTATTACATACAAATGTGCTTATCAGAAGCAATTATAAATGTGCATTTCTTATTTGATGTCGAAAAAGATTTTAGGAAAAAATTATTTTTTTAGGGGTAACTACAATAAAAAATTGTTTATAAGTAAATATAATAAGTAATAAATAAAGAAAATAAATATATGTACCCTTAATTTTTTATAGACGCTCGCGATAACTCATTCTCATTCAGTTTTGCTTCCTCGCTTAAATAGTGGAATCAATCCGAATGAGAATGAGTTAGACTTATCCGAAGTCGAAAAATCGATAGTTGTAAGAAATCAAACTCTATCATACTTAGAATAATCAAAGGTTACAAATAGTACAACGTAGTTAAGTTTCTACAACATACTTTAAGTTCAACTTGTAGGTAATACGGTATTGACAATATAAGCCGGCCAATATTGAGGCGATCTTACACTTCTGGAAATTTCCGAGTCTAAATTTCTTTGTTAATAAAGGGAAAAAGAAGATTTAATTGTGCCAAACGACAAATAAAGATCGCATAAATGGAACGTTACCTTTTGTGAATTTTAAACAATTCGAAGAAAAAAATGATGCCTCATTACGTAAATGCAATTATCAATCTATTCACATTTAAGTTAGTGACCTACTTGTAAGTGGGGCACGCTAGTTAACGCGCCTAATTTCAGTGTTTTTTTTTATTTTTGGTGGAAGGATAACGAAATTCAGCTATATCATTTTTCCTATTTGCAAGCCGAGATAACGGGAAGTGATTGTATTGAATCTTCTTAACGCAACAGTTGGAAACTTACAGATTCTTTTTGCAAGATTTTTGAACAATGATAAAATGATGCTATAAAAACTTTATAGTCACTTCAACTCCTATCGACTGCTTTTATTCTCAAATTAGTTCCATCGAACCTCAAGACAACAGTTCCAGCTTTTATATATAACTGGAACTCTTCTTGAAATTACATGAATTACTGTGTGTAGCGTTACTACGTGTTGTTAATGATGAATAAAAGGTGGGGTTGCATTCCAGGGGAGAGAGTAGATGAGAGAATATTCTTCCTAGCATATCAAAATTAATAAATCCATGTCAGAAAAGACAAGTCGTGATTTGCAAAATGGCAACACTCCTGTAGCTTGAGTGAGCGCAAAAGGCCCAAAATTTAAGACTTGGTGAAAATTTGAGGCTTTTACCGTTTTTGCAAATAAACGATAAAATGAGACTTGAAATGTCAAATGATAGCCATGTTCAGAGCTTTCTAATCGAAGATTTTATATTAATATAAATTCAGATACTGAAAGAGAAAATTAGAATGAATTTTTTTTTTTAATTAAACATTTTTTAAAAGCGTAAATTTAAACTACTGTTTGTCTCGAAATCTAATTATAAATAGAAAGAAATATAAAACTTACAAATTGAAAATTCTTTTTTTTAGTTTTTAAAAATGTATTTTTCAATTAGAGTGATTATTATTTAAAAAATAAAATTTATTGTAATCTCTCTATCGTAAATTACTAATTAACATTTATGCCCTTCGCCTTTCAAGCGAGCATTTATATTGGTGGAATGTTATAATAAGGTAATATTAAAGGAGTGTTCATGCATCACTTTAACCGTAAGTTATGAGATTCTCTTTTTAATTAGTCATTAGACTTTAAAAGCTGCATATTTTAATAGTCTTGACTTTTCCAAATAAACTAACACATTTATACCTTTAAGGCTAAGCGTACTTGAATCATTCTTCGCTTCGCTGTTCTACTGTTGCACAGAATCCAAAGAAAAGACCTCGCGCGTTAATTGATCATATGTTAGTCCCGATTCCTCAGTTCCCCTCCCTGAAGCAATTTTACGAACACAAAACCAATATCAAGTATAAAGCAAAGTGGAAAGGAAAACTATCACCGAACTACGAATTTATTTGACGTGTCAGAAGTTTTTTTACCTTTTAAGATTATATCTTAAAATGGACAGTCGAAAATATCTTAATTTTACAGCCGATTGATCGCAAATTTAAAGCACTCCTCAGTTTTTTTTTTTCTGATGGTCTAAAACTCGTTGCTTTGAGTGTGTTTTTCTGTGTCTGTTAGTTATTTCTTTATATTTGCAATTTTTTTGAAAATCTGTGTTTTTTGACATTTTTTATATTTATTCGTCCATAATTTTTTTTTCGAAATGACTTCAAAACTAAAATACTACAAATATTGAGACTATTACCTAATAATCTGTTTGGAAGAAACTATTGGAATATTTGAGACACCCAATTCCGAGCAAACCTGGCCGATTTTCAAAACTACTTACTCTTTTTTTTTTTTTTTCTTTTTTTTTTTTTTTTTTTAAGAAAGTTGAAAGAAAACTGAAAAAGAAAAACATGTTTATATGTTGCATCACGACTTTGTTGAATGATCAACTTTATGTGACATCTCTAACATTTCGTTCCATGCTGATATTGTTTTTGTATTTTTTCTCAGTACAGTTGTTTGGATTTTATGCTTATGGCAGAAATTTTCGCCGAATATCTGAAGGTTGGAGATTGAAAAAAAAAAGTTTTTTTTTGTTGGAGTATAGACAGATTACGGTAAGTCAACCACAAATATTGATTCTGCGTCCGGAGCTATTATACATTCGAATCAAAAATTATGATGTTGATTCCGGATGTAGTGAAACAAGAAAGTAAAAAGATCTCAAATATTTTCAGCCCGTGTCTCAAAAAAAAAAAAAAAAAAAAAAAAACAAAAAAGCAACATTTAATGGAGTGCATACATGGATTTTTTTTTTTCCTAGCTGCATCCGATCAAAGGCCAGAAAAAATCAAACCAAACCAGCAATAGAGACTTTTTCAGGGTGTTAGTAAGTAGTCCGGGCTAGATACATCGTTTTGTTTTCTATTTTTGTTTTTTGTGTTTTTTTTTGTTTTTTTTTTGTTCTTTCTGTCTGTAAACCAAAAATAAGAAGGTTAGAGTTGTTAATTTTCGAAAAAGATTTTTTTTTTGGAAAGCTTTGTTCCAGAGACAAAGTCAAAAACGTTAACTGTATAACAAGAGAAGAAAATCTTAAACGTAAACAATGTGTATCCCTCCCCCAGGTCTAATGAAATTGCCTGATAAATTTCAGCGGCAGAAGTGCGGATGGCACAAAGAACATTTTATTATTGCAAATTTTGTACGAATTCAAAAACCAAAACAAGTAGTGTTTATCGAGAAGTCGACTAGTTGCCTCTGGATTTGAGGTCAAACTAGTCAATATTAATTTCTAAAGTGTTATAGGGTTCAGTTCGAAAAAAAATTATAGGACGAATATCGAAAAATGTGAGAAAGAAAGGAATAAAGAAAGATTGAAATAAAGAAAGGGGAACTAGCATAAACAGCAGAGAAAGTAACCACTCTAAACGACGTTAGAGGACGGGTCAAAATGAAAAGAGCTCGCGGTTTGCTGTTTATATTTATTTCATCATAAAAGTTGACTCGAAAATTAAGAAAATTTCTTTTTTGTCCTACTGTTTTTAGTTTGGGGGTAGATGGGGTTGCCTAAGTGAATTCTTTTTTTTTTTATTAAATTTGAAAATTAACTACTTATATAATATATATAGTAAGATATATATATGTATATAATATATATATATTATGGTACGTATTAGGGTTATATATAGTATTATATATGTGGATTATATATTATATAGATATAGTATAGTTGTTCCTATATAACTATAATCATATTATAATAGTATAGATCATAAACGTATAGTAGAATTATATAGTTAGGTACCAGTGGCTCGCAATGTCGGTTAGACGGGCGACATTAGTCGGCATGCGCCGAGGGCCGGGCTTTCGATTCCCTACGTCGCGGATCTAGGTAGAAACTTACCGTAGAGAAGGTTTCCCCCCCTCATATGGAATAGGCGCTGTGCAGCTTGTAGGTGCTGAACTTTGTACTTAATATATATAAAGTATATAGATATTATCTATATAATTAAGTATATTTATATCATAGTATATATCAGGATATTATTAATATATAATATAATAATATTATATTATATATATATATACTTTATATAAATATATTGTATATATTATAGTACTGCCACAAGTAGTTTGTACAGTTCCGGTACTCGTATCAACCCTAATGTCTTCTGAAAGGAGTAACCCACATTCTTCTAGCCGTTTTCCTGTAAACTCCTACTTCCTTTCCTGTCATTGCTGTTTCAAGCTCCGCTTTCTCTTCTGGGGTTTGCGGTTTGTCCGCCCGCCCGTCTGACCACGCGGTGATGGTCTCTGTTCCCTGTTCCGTCTTTTAAAAAGTCTTTAGAGAAAACATCCCCGTCCAGGCGATGGTGCGGTTTTTTTGTACTTCGGTGCCTGCACAATACGCTGGTCGAGGACGATCGCTGGTGCATGTTCGTTCTGTCTTTTGACTTTCCATGGAATGACTACTGCCTGGGTGGGAGTCTCAGGGAGAGGGTTCCTCGAGTGTTCAAAACATATCGACCAATGTGCTCTCTTCTCCATTGCATCATGAGAGGAGTGAAGGTACCATCAGTGTCTTACCTTTCAGCTAAATTTAACAAACCTTTTGTTTAACTATATACTTGTTTTCGTGCTTTTCGCAAACCCAGGGGGCGCTGCTGCAGGAATTTAATAGTAGTCTTCAAATTCCTGAAACTCTTGCGGTTTATTTTGCATCCCGGAATCGTGCACTATCTACTTCTCTCGTGACACTAACAAATGCAATAAATCTTTCATGTTGCTCTTTCTCTCGCTTTATGCTGCCCAATTCTTGATAAGATGTCAACTTTGCTTCTTTCCTCTTTTCTGCTCTCTGTTAGTATCTTCTTGAACGGGCATACAAGCTGCCCGGTAATGCTTTTCTGCTGAAGGTGAACTCTTCTTTCTTCAAACCTTTGCCTCTAATTCTTACCTAAGACGCCATCGATTCCGGAGCTATTCATATTCATCCACCCCATCCCAACTACTCAATTAACTTCATGCCACCACATCCACTCCATATTACCCATATTAAAAATTTCTTTTAAAGGGATGTTATTTCTGTTTCACCCTCTGAGCTTAACACACACTAAGAGGCACACGGTCCTGATGTTATTCCACCTAATTCGGTTCTTAAAACTTGTGTTTTCGAGCTTGCCCTTGACTTGGAAAGCTATTTTGCCTCTTGACTTTCCACTTCACTTATTTGCCTGAAGGCGGGAAACGGGAATCCTCGTCAGGCCTTGCCCTCAAAGCAAGGGGGAACTCTACACTATGAACACAAAGACATACACTCCCCTAGCTCTAGTCTATCACCTTTAACTCCTTTCTTTCCAAGTGCATTCGAATTTATTCTTTACTAAAACGGGAGATTTTGGGAAAGCTTCTCAATTCTTCTCAATCTTATCTAAGGAATCGTTAGTTCGGCTTCCGTAAAAAGGCACTATTATCGGGACATTGTTTCTACTCATTCTTCTGATTATTGTATTTTCTATCGCTCTTCGGTTTTCGGTGAATTCTTTCGGATGTGGCCGGCAACATATATGTCGAAAGCTTGGTGTACTCGCAAACCAACTCCTCTATGGTTATTTTCTACATCCTTTGACGAGCAGACATTTTTCAAACGGCGTGTAGATATGGGTCCTGTAGTCTTAAATTTGATTATGCAATTCTTTGTTTTTTTCCAACTCCAGTGAAATTTGGTAAACCCGGAGGTGATTATATGATATAGTAATAATATATATATAATATAATATATATTATATTATATATATATATATTATATATATATATAAACTATATATTATATATATATATATATATATAGTATTTTAATATAATATTATATAGTATATATATATATATAATGATAATATATATATATATGTATATAAATTATTACTATATCATTATTATATATTATAAACTCACAAATCTCTTTTATAATAATTGGCATCAACTAACATTGGCAAACATCTCCCCCCATATACGATGAATAACACAGATTGAAGACCACAGAACTGGAGAGCAATGTTGTCTGTTTTGGCCACATAGTAATGGTCAAAAAAGGTTTTCATTTTCCTTCCTTCCAAGAACTTATCCGGGTACAATTTTTGACCAGGATCCCATTTGCTGCTGATTCCGGATATAATTACTAATAGTATAATATATAATATATTATTAGATATATATAATATAGTATATATTAAGTATTTAATATATAGTATTAAAGTATATATATCTATCATTATATATAATATTATATATCTATAATATATATACTTATATCTATATATACTATATATATAATGATATATATAATCTTATATAATTAGATATAGAGAGAGAGAGAGAGAGAGAGAGAGAGAGAGAGAGAGAGAGAGAGAATTGTCTCAAAAGAACTGATGTCATTTAAGACGAACCGACACAACTACAACAACGTCGTGGTTATAGATATGTTGGGAAAACGAACTCATTACCATTCAAAAGTCAAAACCCCTAATTTGATGTAGCACCTCTCAAATTTTTTTTTTCCTTAACTTCGTCTCCAGCTACGGCTCCGAACATCAGAAACACAACTTCACAAGCCCATAATGCGATTCCCAACAAAAAATTCCTATAGGATCCCATCCATTCCTATCTTAATTAAGATAGGAATGGATGGGATCCTATAGGAATTTTTTGCTGGGTTCCCCGGATTTAAAACGGGAATCCATTACCTTAAAAATATACTATTTAGCCAGAGTTCGTGAGCTTCCAATGGTTGCCAGATTTTGAAGCTAGGAGATGAATCTTGTTGTTCTTGCTGCTATTATTATTATTATTATTATTATTATTATTATTGTTATTATTATTATTATTATTATTATTATTATTATTATTATTATTATTATTATTATTATTATTATTATTATTATTATTATTATTATTATTATTATTATTATTATTATTATTATTATTTTAGAAATTTGGTTTTCAAACCTTTGCTCATAAGACGCAAAACACATTATTACAGGTATACGCAGGCCTCTGGCACGGTTACTTCGCCTCAGAAGTTTAGACTTCAAAACTATGTTAGGTTAGGCAAACTTTGGGTTAGGTAAGGTTGAAGTTCCGTAAATCCCTGAGAATGTTTTTTTTTTCTTTCGTCCTTTTAAATTATTAAAAGAATGATACAATTCCTGACCTTACTGCTACAAACCTGTATTAAAAAACTACTAACAATACAAAATGCAAGCAAAGTAATTGATGCCCCAAGATACAAATATTTGAAGACACTCTAATTCGTTCCAAAATATATAGAGATATAAAAAAAGGCCTATCTTTTTATGCAAGCAAACTAACTCATGTTCCCAAATACAAATATATAGAATAGAACTCTATCTTTTTAATGCAATCAAACTAATTTAGGCTCATGTCGATTATCTGCCTCCAGTTAGGCTCAAGCCAATTTTTTTAAAATCTACGTAATCGAATAAAGTGTTGAAAGATCTATGAGATTTTTTTTTTAACAATGCAGAGTGAATTAAATTAAAAATATAAAAATAAATTACATTATATATACGTTAAGTAAAGGTTATGTTAGAGTTTAGTTAGTTTACATAGATTTAAACTATATATACATTAAGTAAAGGTTATTAGTTTAATTAATTTACATAGATTTGAACTTTTTTTAAATATTTTTAAGAATTGTAAAGCTGTTTTAATAGTAAAATTTTAATTTGATTTTATATATTTTCACTTCAATTTTATGAAATGTGTTCGAATTCATACAATCGATATGTATATGGAGGTGGAGGCATATAATCGACATGATCCCTAATTTATGCCCCAATATACAAAGATATAAAAAAGCGGACGATCTTTTTATGCACCCAAACTAGTCCATGTCCTAAAATACGAAAGATATAATAAAGTTATAAAGTTAGGTAAAGTTTAAGTTCCGTAAATCCTTGAGAAAGATTGCTATTGTGTTTAAATTCTATTTTTAACTTAAAATAAATAAGGAAAATGACTAATTATATAACAAAACAAAGATTGAATGCAACAAATTACGAAAATTTGATCCTTCAAGCAATACAATTTGTCTTTGTCATCCTTTGTCCCTTAAGAAAATAATAATAATAATAATAATAATAATAATAATAATAATAATAATAATAATAATAATAATAATAATAATAATAATAATAATAATAATAATAATAATAATAATAATAATAATAATAATAATAATAATAATAATAATACACCCATGTAGAAAAAATTCTATTGCATCTGCCATTCACATACATGAGGGATTAAGATTAGAAATTGAATATGTGTAGCACGCGAAAATGTGAGACATTTTTTTTTCCTTTAAAAAGGAAAGGAATTTTGACACTGAATTAATTGGTCCACGAGAAGTAAGAAGAAGTTTTTGAGTTCAACAACTGCAGTTGTTGAGTGACGAAGCAAGTAATTATATTATAGGATGGCAATGCCTTTTCTTTAATTTTATATATTTAACAGATAGAGTTGAATCTCTCTCTCTCTCTCTCTCTCTCTCTCTCTCTCTCTCTCTCTCTCTCTCTCTCTCTCTCTCTCTCTCTCTCTCTCTCTCTCTCTCTCTCTCTCTCTCTCTCTCTCTCCCTCCCTCCCTCCCCTCTCTCTCTCTCTCTCTCTCTCTCTCTCTCTCTCTCTCTCTCTCTCTCTCTCTCTCTCTCTCTCTCTCTCTCTCTCTCTCTCTCTCTCTCTCTCTCTCTCTCTCTTTAACAAGCAATACAGATGCTTACATGAAACTAAAGTGCATAATGGTATGTAATTTAATTTTTACTACTACTACTACTACTACTACTACTACTACTACTACTACTACTACTACTACTACTACTACTAATAATAATAATAATAATAATAATAATAATAATAATAATAATAATAATAATAATAATAATAATAATAATAATAATAATAATAATAATAATAATAATAATAATAATAATAATAATAATAATAATATAATAATAATAATAATAATAATAATAATAATAATAATAATAATAATAATAATAATAATAATAATAATAATAATAATAAGAAGAAGAAGAAAAAGAAGAAGAAGAAGAAGAAGAAGAAGAAGAAGAGATAACTGCAAGCCCAACACCTCCTCTCGCTTCATATTGGTGACCCCGGAAGCTGAACACCCCCTCTCTTCAAACAGAAAAAGTCTACTTTCTTAGGACTTGAAGACCGCTCTTCAAGAAGATGCCTTCTCAAGGAGAACATCCTTTCAAGAAGAGGCCTTCGAAGCTCTAACAACTCTACTAGAAGAAGTTCGTCACAGAAAAAGGAGGATTCAAGAAGAAGATGCGTACGAACTACTTCTCCTAAAAACCTGGTCTCCATGGGGAAAGGAAAAAGACAACAAATCGCAGCAGTTCCCAGCAAAAGATCACATTAAAGAAGAAAAATTCAAGCAACATGCAGACTAGTGAAGACGGGAACAAGTCATACCGTTAATCCCAGGTCTCCCAGCTTCGGTTTAACATGGCTATTTCCGTTGACACCTGTACCTTGGACGAATTTTAAGGCTATTTCCGTTGACACCTGTACCTTGTACGAATTTAAAGATGTTAAATAACGAAGAAACTTTAAGAAACACTCAGATCGATGGAGATAGGAACATTAGTCACTCAGTTAATACGCATGTCTACCAACCTCAGTTTAACGCGACTGGTTCCGTCGACACTAGGATACCTAACTACTCTCTTTACGGGCAAACTCACATTGCTTCAGACGAGCTTCCATTTTATCTCTTCAGCTCTGGTTCCAATAGAAGAAATATTCATTCATGTATGGTATTACGTCTCAACCAATTGTCACCTCATACCACTACTACTGTATATGGATGGATAACCTGAAGAAGTGAATCGCCATCAGTATATATTTAGTAGTACGTACCATACAATGGTAGAACACATACCACTGCTGCTATATGTATATTGGTTTTCTTAGAAGAATGGAGAGGAATAAGTTTCAGTATATTGACATGTCTATTGCAATGGAGGATCTCATACCACTGTCACTGTATTAACTTCATTCACGCTGTATTCTTCTTGGTGATTCGTACTTTCTTCAATATCGCACCAGAGAGATCAACATCAAGTTTCATATCTTTCGGACGAGTTTTAACACCCGGCTGGTATATGGCCTTCGCAGATGGTTCCTCTACCGGCTGGTAGATCGACTTCACAGATGGTTCCTCATTCGGATGATGATTCGCCTTCCATGAAGACCAATCCATCTACTGAGCAACAGGAACGATAGTGCATTTAAAAAAAATATTTTAAGTGAATTATGTAACAAAGTGTATTTCAGTTTTAAATTTAATAATAATATTGCTTCAAAGTGATTATATTTAAAAGATATCAATTCAGTGATTTTAGTATATAAAATTAGGTGTAAAGATACGCTCCAATTTTAGGGGCGAAAGTGATATGTAATACCCACAATACATATAATGCTATTATTGCTTAAATTGTTTATAATTGTTTAAAGTAATAGTGTTTCGAATAGTATACTATAAAATGTTTTACGTTTTCTTTAACCAAGTTAAAAGAAAATATAGTTGTAGGATGAACACTTTTTATTGATCAAAAGGATGCCTTGTATTAGATGCTTTATTGTGGTTTTTATCATTGTAATATATATTACTAAATAATTTAATTTTTAGTACTTAAGCATTTTATATCATATTTTATGTCATATATGTAAAAATATCTTGTTTCAAGCTCGATTTGTAATTTATGATTTTGGCGCATCTTTTTGCCGTTTTTTTTTCATTTAAAATAAGATTGAGGTTTCATAAATTCTTAACTTGCATGTCAGCGAGGAAAGTTAATAAGTGTTTAAAAGTAATGAATTTAACGGAATGTGTGCAAGGTTGTTAAATATAGTAGACGGTGTTTTCAATAAATTTTTCAGTAAAAATTCAAATCAAAAAGAAGTTCTAATATCCTACTGAGAGAGAGAGAGAGAGAGAGAGAGAGAGAGAGAGAGAGAGAGAGAGAGAGAGAGAGAGAGAGAGAGAGAGAGAGAGAGAGAGAGAGAGAGAGAGAGAGAGAGAAGAGAAGAGAGAGAGAGAGAAAGAGAGAAGAGAAGAGAGAAGAGAAGAGAGAAGAAAGAAAAAGAAATAAGAAAGAGGAAAGAAAAGAAGAAAGAAAGAGAGAAAAGAGAAGAAAGAGAGAAAAAAAAGAGAGAGAGAGAGAGAGAGAGAGAGAGAGAGAGAGAAGAGAGAGAGAGAGAGAGAGAAAGAAAGAAGAGAAGAGAGAAAGAGAGAGAGAGAGAGAGAAGACACTCCCTCGATTTATATATTACTCTATATATATATATATATATATATATATATCT